>BPLQ01004393.1:0-103055 GCA_021605075.1 Caerostris darwini
TTGAATTATTTTAAAATGGCCATATCTCCGACCTACCCAATCTATAAAGGTCAACTCATTAGGTATTCTACTCGTAAACAACAGCTCTCTCATTTCTGAAATTTAGATCATTGTAGCTCATTTTTTAAATTTTTGAATTATTTTTAAAATGGCCATTCCGGACCTACCCAATCTATAAGGTCAACTCATTAGGCATTCTACTCGTCAACAACAGCTCTCTCATTTCTGAAATTTAGATCATTGCAGCTCATTTTTTAAATTTTTGAATTATTTTAAAATGGCCATATCTCCGGACCTACCCAATCTATAAGGTCAACTCATTAGGCATTCTACTCGTAAACAACAGCTCTCTCACTTCTGAAATTTAGATCATTGTAGCTCATTTTTTTAATTTATCTGAATTTTTGAATTATTTTAAAATGGCATTTTCTCCGGACGTACTTAGTCTACAAGGTCAACTCATTAGACATTCTACTCGTAAACAACAGCTCTCTCACTTCCGTAATTTAGATAATTGTAGCTCATTTTTTAATTTTTTTTGAATTTTTTTAAAATGGCTATATCTCCGGACTTATTCAATCAATAAGGTCATCTCATTATGCACTCTTCTCGTCAACAACAGCTCTCTCATTTCTGTAATTTTGATCATTTTAGCTCAATGTTTTTGTTTTTAAATGTTTGAACTTTTTTAAAATCGCTATATCTCTGGACCAATTCAATCTATAAGATCTACTCATTGGACATTCTACTCGTCAACAACAGCTCTCTCATTTTAGTAATTTAGATCATTGTAGCTCAATTTTTTTTCCTTTTTTTATTTTATTTTATTTTATTTATTTATTTACTTATTTATTATTTTATTATTATTATTTTATCTTTTTCTTTTATTTTAATTTTCCTTAAAAAATGGCAAGCCTCGAACAGGAGATTCACAAATAACAGATCAATGCACTACCCTTTTAAACCTTAGCTACTTATCAAGATTGGATAAGATTCCATAAAAGAGATACGGAAACTCTGGGAAGAGAAGCCCCTATTTGTAAAATATAACATTTTCTTTTTATTCTTTGCTCTTTCAATTATATTTGTTTCTTATTAATGTGTCGCGTTTTGGCTAAGAAAACTTCAGAGCAGGCCAATGCCGGCTCCGAAAGTTTATGATTAGTTAGCTTCCTTATTTTCTTATTTTTAACATTTTATCTATTATTTGAATGTTTTATTTTTTTGTCTATCACTAAGAGTCTTAAACTCATGGGATAGTATTCAATTTAGCTAATGTATTATACAACATCTATGTTTAGTGCATTCAAAGCTCAAGTCCAGTCACTATGAGCCTTTAGTATAATTGCAACTTGTTTAAATATTTTTATTTGTAATATTGTATAAAATTTTGCATTATTTAGTTAAGATTTTATATGTATTAGTAATATCTCTAGCTAAATGTATCATTCTGTATTCAACGAACCACGGGGAGATAAGCCAGGGCAGTTTAGCTATTACTATTATTCTTATCAGTATTTTTAAGATTTTTGTTTACTGTACGAAAAGTAGGAAAGGAAGAAGAAAGGGAAAAGTAGAGAGCTAAGGAATAGAGATAAAAAAAAATTTAAAAAAAAACTGTTTTAAAAGAAAGAAAGAAAATCAGAATAGGAAAAGATGGCGACACCAATTAGAAATGCCACACAGGAAAAAATGATCGACTTTGCAGAAAATGTCACAACGCTATTTACAGTAGCAAGGACTATTGAAGGCATTTTCGCTAAGAACAAAAGCTATCATAGACCCACTAAAACAGCAGTTCAACAGGAGTTCCTTAAACTGGACACCCTATTTGGCCACAAGGAAAAAATAATAAATCAACTAAGAATAGAAATAGATTCGCTACAACAAAAAGAAAAAGAACACAATGAAAAGATAGAACAACTAAAGGAAAAAGACCTACAAATCGCTATGCTAAAGGGTCAACTGGAGGAAAGTCGAAACTTTAATAGAGAAATCCTCACAGATAACCTCAAAGCAATAACAGAAGCAATCAACACCACAAAACAAGTCCAAACAGCACCAACCCAAAACAGACAACAGTTATACCCAAAAGGATCAATCTGTCAAGGACATGAGAGTAAACAACTAAAAAAATCAGGAGAACTGGATGGTGTAAAAAGAGTCCTTATAGATAACAATCAACTAATTATAAAAACAAAGACTGATGAACAATCCCAAAACTACAAGAGACAATAGAAAAGAACACAGAACTCAAAGAAGTTATAATGGTTAGAACACCACCAGAACAAAAAGCCAAAATCATTTGCTATGGAATCCCAGAAGGTACAACCGAACAAGACATAATAGAAGGCATTAACAGGGTACTAGAAATAGTAACCCAAAATACCAAACTAGTCAAAACATTCACGGACAACAACAATAGAACGCATGCAATCATTCTCCTAATTAAAATAAAAGCAATTCAACTCTTGCGAAGAGGAAGAATATTCCTCGACCTGCAATCATGCACAGTAAAGCCGTTTTATGAAATAAAACGATGCTACAAATGCCAGCAGACAGGACACACAAGCCTACAGTGTAAAAATGACACAAAGTGCGGAAAATGTGGGGAATCCCACGATACAAGAATATGCAAAAAGGAGACAAAACAGTGCATCAACTGCCAAAATAATAACAAAACCCAAAAAACAACCTTCAGCACCGATCATTATGCCTTCGACAACAAGTGTCACTCTTATAGAAAAATATTAAACTCACTAAGAGATTCAACAAGACCAGCAAAAAGCAACAACACACAACAAAAACATCCCCTGTAAATCTAAAGGAGACACATAGAAAAGAAAAGAAAAAAGAAAAGAAAAGCAAAAACACAACAGTAAAAACAAGTAAATCCGGTAAAAGGAAAGGAAGGAAAAAGAAGAGAAAGAAAAAGAACAAACAGAAGTAAGGAAACAGGCAAATAAAAATGCAGACCATAAAAATAGCACAACAAAATCTACAACATTGTAAGTCAGCCACACTCCTATTTATCCAACACATGGAAGATCATGACATTCATATAGCAATGGTACAAGAACCATATACAACAAAAAACCAGATCCCAGGAATACCCACAGGCTGGAGACAAATCACATCAAAAACAAACAGAGCTGCAATAATAAGAACAGCAGCCATCCCAACAACACAAGTCTCAATAGCAGAAGATTCAGTAACAATTTCAATTCTATTAGCAGACAAGGATATCTTAGTAACATCACTATACTCATCACCATCCGAGGACATCTCAACTCAACTTAACGAATATGAAAAAGCGGTACATAAAGATTCACAACAAATAATTTGCGGAGATTTTAATGCGCATAGTACCATCTGGGGTTATAACACGGAAAATCTAAGAGGCCATCAGCTAACAGAATATATAGCACAACACCAACTATACTTACTAAACCCGATTGGATCCCCACCTACATTCATCAGAAACGGAGCACGAGGTTGGCCAGACTTAACGTTAAGCGACGCAACGACATTCAACAAGATTCAAAACTGGCAATCAACAGACTATGATATAGGCAGTGACCACCTCACAACACTTCCAAATCCGGCATAAAATACAAATCCCAATCTCACAAAGATTCAAAACTAAATTCGGCAACTTCAAAAAATTCAAAGAACAGCTTCAATCATCAAAAGCAATCAGCTTAAAATCTTTCAATCTTGACAATATAAGAGCAAAAGAAAACCTAGAAGTACAAACAAGTCACCTAGTACAAATAATCCAACGCTGTTGTAACTCAACATTCAAAAGGAAAAAGAACTATTTCGAACAAAAGCCGACACCATGGTGGAACCAGGAACTCAAAGCCCAAAAATCAAAAATGAAGGCACTAAGAAGACGATCACAAAATTCAATAGAAGATAACACTAAACAACTCTGGCTCACAAAATATAAAAGGGAAAAAGCAATAATGAGAAAAATGGTGATGAAAGCAAAGACAATATCCTGGAAAAAATTCTGCACAGAAACAACATCCAAATATGGTCCACTTTACAAAACAGCCTTTGACAAATTTTTCAAACCATCAAATATTTCAAGAACTATCGATTCGAACAATAGCACATGAAATATTCAAAATATCCTTCAGCATTTATTCCAAAAAGATGATATCCAAAAGGATAACAACCACCACCAACTCATTAGACAGACTACAACCATTGATGAATTAAGCAAACTTGCAACAGACCAAACACCAAATATAACAGAAGATGAACTCAACTACGTCCTACAGGTTCTTCCAAAAAATAAGGCTCCAGGCCCAGATGGACTAGATGGCAATATAGTAAAACTACTACATAAGGCTCATCCATTGATTTTAAATTCCCTTTTTAACAAATGTCTGCAACTTCATTGCTTCCCAATACAACTAAAATATGCGGAAGTAGTCTTATTCAACAAGAAATTTAAGGACCCAACAAACCCAAACTTCTACCGCCCAATTTCACTACTCCCTACAATCGGAAAGGTTTTCGAGAAAATCTTACTTAATAGGCTACAATATCTTTACCACACAAATAAACTACTTTATCAAAATCAATTTGGCTTCCAAAGCAGCATCTCAACGGAACATGCCCTACAACACCTGATGGAAAAAAGTCTACGATAATAGGAAACATTCAAGGTACACAATTCTCATCTCAATAGATATAAAAGGTGCA
The DNA here is from genome assembly GCA_021605075.1 of Caerostris darwini. Classification (NCBI taxonomy): domain Eukaryota; kingdom Metazoa; phylum Arthropoda; class Arachnida; order Araneae; family Araneidae; genus Caerostris; species Caerostris darwini. The sequence goes on from BPLQ01004393.1 coordinate 4,717, forward strand.
TTCGATTCTATTTGGTGGCCGTCAATACTGAATACTCTAATACAAGACAACACCCCGAACAACTACATACTTTTAATAGGAGACTATCTACAAAATAGAAGAATAGAATTCAATTATGGCCATACAAAAATACATTATGATTTACAGAAAGGCTGCCCACAAGGCTCCTGTTTGGGTCCATTTCTATGGTCAATAATAGCAAATAAAATACTTAAAACAAAATGGGACGAAGATGTCGATCTGCAGGCCTTTGCGGACGACTTCATATTTATCATAACAAGCAACAACAGGAGAGACCTGGAGAAGAAAGCCACCAAAGCATTGCAGCAGTTCTCAAAAGGGGCAATAGAAGAAAAATTGTCAATCTCACAAGATAAAACACAAGCCCTAATACTAGGGAAAAAAGGGAACATCAAAAGAATGCCAATACTAAAATATGAGGGTTGGCAAGTAAAATGTGTAAACAACTTAAAATACTTAGGAATAACAATAGATAAAAACCTCAACTTCATCCCACATCTACAAAAGCTAAAAAGTGATCTAATGAAACAAGCAAATAAACTGGCGGTAATGTCGGGAAGAAACTGGGGAGTCAACCCTAAACTAACAAGACTTTGGTACAAAACAGTGGCAGAGCGAAGAATTTGTTATGCGGCATCAACATGGGCTGAAAACTTAAACAATAAAAAAATAGCACAACTATCAACAATTCAGAGACTTTTTACACTAAAAATAACCAGTGCGTATCGAACTACACCATCATCGACACTGCTAATTCTGAGCGGACTGTTACCTCTACACCTCATGGTAAAGAAGGAGGTTATAATGACAAACGTTACAAGATTGGGCAGAAACGACAAGCTTGGCCGCACACATTTCAACGCAATGGACTACGACACACAGATCTCACAATGGTTAGAACCACCTTGGTCAAAACCATCAACCACAATAAAAAATTTCCTAAACTCCAGCAACATTATAATCTACACAGATGGCTCAAAAATAGACCACCAGGTTTGTTGCATACGAAAAAGATAAAGAAATATACAACTGGCAAGGCAAACTCAATACCAAAAATTCAGTCTACCAAGCAGAACTTCTAGTAATCCTAAAAGCACTGCAATGGGTAAAAGAAAAGAACTTTTCTCAAATCAGCATCAAAACCGACAGCATGTCGTCGCTCCAGGCCATCAAGAAGTTTTTCAATAAAAACAAACTCGTACAAAGAATCAGAAACGAAATTCAAGAAATACGGCCAAAACTATTAACAATAGAATGGATTAAAGCTCATTCAGGAATAGTAGGCAATGAAAGAGCCAACTATTCAGCAAAAGACGCAACAACAAACCCAAACACATTATCTGAAAGCCTACCCACTCCAAAAAGCTTCATCAAACACCAACTAAAACAACTTCTCATACAACAATGGCAAGAGGAAATGGGATACAGCCACCACCGGCAGAAGAACACACAATTTCTTACCAAAAGTGTCACGTAGCATGTCTACAAATTTATTAATTACATATTTCGTAACAGGCCACGGTCCATTCCCAACCTACCTACACAGATTCTGTATAACAGACAACGATACATACTTGTGCGGAGAATCGGGATCACCAGACCAATATCTATTCTCATGTCCATTAACCGACCTCAACCACGAAGAACCACCACCAGCATCATATCATGAATGGGTCATCAAAGCAGCTAAATGCAAGAAATTAAAGGAAAAAATAATCAAAATAATGACATTCTTAGTTGAGAACATTGATTATATAACCAGCACAACATAATAAAACTAACAGTCAACCAAATAATCAAAAGAACAATAGAAAAATCAACCAAACTTAGACTCAAAAAACAGTGATAAAGATTAATCAGAAGATTTGTACTTCCCAGCACTAGAAACTATGTATACACATAGTCGACTGTAAAACTAAATATTTATCTTATTTTCCATTATCATAAGTATTTAATTATTTGTTAAACAGTAAATACTCAACTATTTCTATTTTTATAGTAACATAATCATTTCTATTGAAAAAGCTCCAACATGTTTATACTTTTAATAACATAGTACAGAACAGTCGTGTGACGTTCTTACTACTAATTCATTTTATTATATTTTTTATTTTTTTAATTGTAATTATTTACTAGTTTTTCATAATTTTCTTTTTAATTTTAATAATTTTTGTCTTTTTTTAAATTTTTCCTATCTATCTTTCCCCTCTTAGTTTTATATAAGCCAAAAACAAGAGCCTGCACAGGCTCCTCACGTATTGGTTTGAAAGCTCGGTTGGTTAGTATCAACCAGGACCTAACCAAATCGGTAACTCCTAGTGATGAATTGTCTAACAAGGCATCCGGCTGTGCAAAGCCGTCACGGCCATTGGTGGCTACAATCCTCTCTTTCCGCAGGTGTGTACTAAAACCACTGTAGCGTCACCTTGTGTGATGGGGTCAGGGGCACGCTTGCGGCGTCCAAGTCCAAGTGTTTTCGCAAATAAATCATAAGGCGAGTGCTCTCCGCACTTAATTTTTTCTGGCATCACAGTCAGTTATGAGTTACATGAACACATGTCTATTGTATATAGTAGTAGACTACTTAGTCTGAACTGTGTTTTAAAAAATTATGTAACAAAAAAAAATAAGTAATACGATTAAATACTTTTTACTGATATGTAGTAGATACCAAAATTGAAACCCATTTTTGAAATAAAATAGCTTGCAGTAGCAGGTTTAAAAAGGATAACTTGCAACGTGCATAGATGATAATTTTAAAAGATGTTGTGGTAAGATAAGCATTAACTATATATGTAGTAATTAAAGATAATTAATGAAAATCGATTTAGGAAGGTATTACTCTTACATAAAATGTTGATGAAGAGAATCAAAAGGATATAAAGTATATCAATAAGACGAGTTGCAACCTTTTTAACCCCTTAACTGAAGAGGAAAACTTACGAGATGCGCTCCCCAGTGCCACCGTTTTTTATACAGGCGCGCGTACTTATGCGATGTATTGGAGGAAAAAAAGAGGTGCGTTTTGCAACATAAAACCTTTTTACTTTCACAGAAAAAAAAAAAAAAAAAAAAAAAAAAAAAAAAATTCTAAATTTAAAGTATAGAATAACAGTGTAATAAAACAGATGTTTGAACTTATCTGCTGTGTGATATTTCCTAAAACAAGAATTCTTTATTGTTTCATATGTAAAATATGATAAGAGAAATAACTATTTATTTAAAATGTCTAAACTTGTTTTTTATAAACCAAGTCATATAAACCAAAATCACATTCATTGCATTGATAGCTGGTTTCATGACGAAACGGAAGTAAAAGAAGAATAAAAAAGTACGACCTACTCAAACAGAAACAGAAGCAAAAACTGCACAGCTATGACTCACCGTTTCAGAAACATCCCCTTTACCAATACCCTATCAGTTATCTCTGAAATAATAAAATCCTTTTCAAACATTGTCAAGGTCATTTTGTGGCATTCGAAGAAAGTGGGAGCAGTTTTCTTTATAGCAGCGCAATGCAAAGGATCGCACTTCGGAAAGGCGTATATATACGCCGGCGGCAGGGAACGCGTCGGTTGAGTGAGGCGTATATATACGCCGGCGGCAGTTAAGGGGTTAATACCGATCCCTCCCCCATACTTCGTACTGGATGTCATTTTCCGTCAAATAGATTTGTCATAAAAATAACTACCAGTTGAAAGTATTTATAGTCTCCTTGGCCTCCGAAACCGTTCTAGGTACACTAGATCCTCTATGCAATAATCGCCAAAATCTTTACCTTAAAAAAATAATTGACGAGTGTATAATTATCATCGATGATCATTTTTAGTGAAACGTTGCAAAGGCCTCAATATATCCATAAATAATGGAATGCTACTGCAAAAGTTCTTTTCTAATACTTTCGTTGAAATCTCCAGTAATAGTATAATGAGTAGAGAATTATGTGATTTTCAGCTCTTTTACTCATATTATATTCTTTATTCCATTCATTTCTGCAGGTAGAAAGCGTTCTAGATATACTAGATCCTGTATGCAATAATCGCCAAAATCTTTACCTTGAAAAAATAATTGACGAGTGTATAATTATCATCGATGATCATTTTTAGTGAAACGTTGCAAAGGCCTCAATATATCCATAAATAATGGCATGCTACTGCAAAGGTTCTCTTCTAATACTTTCGTTGAAATCTCCAGTAATAGTATAATGAGTAGAGAATTATGTGATTTTCAGCTCTTTTACTCATATTATATTCTTTATTCCATTCATTTCTGCAGGTAGAAAGCGTTCTAGATATACTAGATCCTGTATGCAATAATCGCCAAAATCTTTACCTTGAAAAAATAATTGACGAGTGTATAATTATCATCGATGATCATTTTTAGTGAAACGTTGCAAAGGCCTCAATATATCCATAAATAATGGAATGCTACTGCAAAAGTTCTTTCTAATACTTTCGTTGAAATCTCCAGTAATAGTATAATGAGTAGAGAATTATGTGATTTTCAGCTCTTTTACTCATATTATATTCTTTATTCCATTCATTTCTGCAGGTAGAAAGCGTTCTAGATATACTAGATCCTGTATGCAATAATCGCCAAAATCTTTACCTTGAAAAAATAATTGACGAGTGTATAATTATCATCGATGATCATTTTTAGTGAAACGTTGCAAAGGCCTCAATATATCCATAAATAATGGCATGCTACTGCAAAAGTTCTCTTCTAATACTTTCGTTGAAATCTCCAGTAATAGTATAATGAGTAGAGAATTATGTGATTTTCAGCTCTTTTACTCATATTATATTCTTTATTCCATTCATTTCTGCAGGTAGAAAGCGTTCTAGATATACTAGATCCTGTATGCAATAATCGCCAAAATCTTTACCTTGAAAAAATAATTGACGAGTGTATAATTATCATCGATGATCATTTTTAGTGAAACGTTGCAAAGGCCTCAATATATCCATAAATAATGGCATGCTACTGCAAAGTTCTTTCTAATACTTTCGTTGAAATCTCCAGTAATAGTATAATGAGTAGAGAATTATGTGATTTTCAGCTCTTTTACTCATATTATATTCTTTATTCCATTCATTTCTGCAGGTAGAAAGCGTTCTAGATATACTAGATCCTGTATGCAATAATCGCCAAAATCTTTACCTTGAAAAAATAATTGACGAGTGTATAATTATCATCGATGATCATTTTTAGTGAAACGTTGCTGCAAAGGCCTCAATATATCCATAAATAATGGAATGCTGCTGCAAAAGTTCTTTTCTAATACTTTCGTTGAAATCTCCAGTAATAGTATAATGAGTAGAGAATTATGTGATTTTCAGCTCTTTTACTCATATTATATTCTTTATTCCATTCATTTCTGCAGGTAGAAAGCGTTCTAGATATACTAGATCCTGTATGCAATAATCGCCAAAATCTTTACCTTGAAAAAATAATTGACGAGTGTATAATTATCATCGATGATCATTTTTAGTGAAACGTTGCAAAGGCCTCAATATATCCATAAATAATGGCATGCTACTGCAAAAGTTCTCTTCTAATACTTTCGTTGAAATCTCCAGTAATAGTATAATGAGTAGAGAATTATGTGATTTTCAGCTCTTTTACTCATATTATATTCTTTATTCCATTCATTTCTGCAGGTAGAAAGCGTTCTAGATATACTAGATCCTGTATGCAATAATCGCCAAAATCTTTACCTTGAAAAATAATTGACGAGTGTATAATTATCATCGATGATCATTTTTAGTGAAACGTTGCAAAGGCCTCAATATATCCATAAATAATGGCATGCTACTGCAAAAGTTCTCTTCTAATACTTTCGTTGAAATCTCCAGTAATAGTATAATGAGTAGAGAATTATGTGATTTTCAGCTCTTTTACTCATATTATATTCTTTATTCCATTCATTTCTGCAGGTAGAAAGCGTTCTAGATATACTAGATCCTGTATGCAATAATCGCCAAAATCTTTACCTTGAAAAAATAATTGACGAGTGTATAATTATCATCGATGATCATTTTTAGTGAAACGTTGCAAAGGCCTCAATATATCCATAAATAATGGCATGCTACTGCAAAGGTTCTGTTCTAATACTTTCGTTGAAATCTCCAGTAATAGTATAATGAGTAGAGAATTATGTGATTTTCAGCTCTTTTACTCATATTATATTCTTTATTCCATTCATTTCTGCAGGTAGAAAGCGTTCTAGATATACTAGATCCTGTATGCAATAATCGCCAAAATCTTTACCTTGAAAAAATAATTGACGAGTGTATAATTATCATCGATGATCATTTTTAGTGAAACGTTGCAAAGGCCTCAATATATCCATAAATAATGGAATGCTACTGCAAAAGTTCTTTTCTAATACTTTCGTTGAAATCTCCAGTAATAGTATAATGAGTAGAGAATTATGTGATTTTCAGCTCTTTTACTCATATTATATTCTTTATTCCATTCATTTCTGCAGGTAGAAAGCGTTCTAGATATACTAGATCCTGTATGCAATAATCGCCAAAATCTTTACCTTGAAAAAATAATTGACGAGTGTATAATTATCATCGATGATCATTTTTAGTGAAACGTTGCAAAGGCCTCAATATATCCATAAATAATGGCATGCTACTGCAAAAGTTCTTTTCTAATACTTTCGTTGAAATCTCCAGTAATAGTATAATGAGTAGAGAATTATGTGATTTTCAGCTCTTTTACTCATATTATATTCTTTATTCCATTCATTTCTGCAGGTAGAAAGCGTTCTAGATATACTAGATCCTGTATGCAATAATCGCCAAAATCTTTACCTTGAAAAAATAATTGACGAGTGTATAATTATCATCGATGATCATTTTTAGTGAAACGTTGCAAAGGCCTCAATATATCCATAAATAATGGCATGCTACTGCAAAAGTTCTCTTCTAATACTTTCGTTGAAATCTCCAGTAATAGTATAATGAGTAGAGAATTATGTGATTTTCAGCTCTTTTACTCATATTATATTCTTTATTCCATTCATTTCTGCAGGTAGAAAGCGTTCTAGATATACTAGATCCTGTATGCAATAATCGCCAAAATCTTTACCTTGAAAAAATAATTGACGAGTGTATAATTATCATCGATGATCATTTTTAGTGAAACGTTGCAAAGGCCTCAATATATCCATAAATAATGGCATGCTACTGCAAAAGTTCTCTTCTAATACTTTCGTTGAAATCTCCAGTAATAGTATAATGAGTAGAGAATTATGTGATTTTCAGCTCTTTTACTCATATTATATTCTTTATTCCATTCATTTCTGCAGGTAGAAAGCGTTCTAGATATACTAGATCCTGTATGCAATAATCGCCAAAATCTTTACCTTGAAAAAATAATTGACGAGTGTATAATTATCATCGATGATCATTTTTAGTGAAACGTTGCAAAGGCCTCAATATATCCATAAATAATGGAATGCTACTGCAAAAGTTCTTTTCTAATACTTTCGTTGAAATCTCCAGTAATAGTATAATGAGTAGAGAATTATGTGATTTTCAGCTCTTTTACTCATATTATATTCTTTATTCCATTCATTTCTGCAGGTAGAAAGCGTTCTAGATATACTAGATCCTGTATGCAATAATCGCCAAAATCTTTACCTTGAAAAAATAATTGACGAGTGTATAATTATCATCGATGATCATTTTTAGTGAAACGTTGCAAAGGCCTCAATATATCCATAAATAATGGCATGCTACTGCAAAGGTTCTGTTCTAATACTTTCGTTGAAATCTCCAGTAATAGTATAATGAGTAGAGAATTATGTGATTTTCAGCTCTTTTACTCATATTATATTCTTTATTCCATTCATTTCTGCAGGTAGAAAGCGTTCTAGATATACTAGATCCTGTATGCAATAATCGCCAAAATCTTTACCTTGAAAAAATAATTGACGAGTGTATAATTATCATCGATGATCATTTTTAGTGAAACGTTGCAAAGGCCTCAATATATCCATAAATAATGGCATGCTACTGCAAAAGTTCTCTTCTAATACTTTCGTTGAAATCTCCAGTAATAGTATAATGAGTAGAGAATTATGTGATTTTCAGCTCTTTTACTCATATTATATTCTTTATTCCATTCATTTCTGCAGGTAGAAAGCGTTCTAGATATACTAGATCCTGTATGCAATAATCGCCAAAATCTTTACCTTGAAAAAATAATTGACGAGTGTATAATTATCATCGATGATCATTTTTAGTGAAACGTTGCAAAGGCCTCAATATATCCATAAATAATGGCATGCTACTGCAAAAGTTCTCTTCTAATACTTTCGTTGAAATCTCCAGTAATAGTATAATGAGTAGAGAATTATGTGATTTTCAGCTCTTTTACTCATATTATATTCTTTATTCCATTCATTTCTGCAGGTAGAAAGCGTTCTAGATATACTAGATCCTGTATGCAATAATCGCCAAAATCTTTACCTTGAAAAAATAATTGACGAGTGTATAATTATCATCGATGATCATTTTTAGTGAAACGTTGCAAAGGCCTCAATATATCCATAAATAATGGCATGCTACTGCAAAGGTTCTCTTCTAATACTTTCGTTGAAATCTCCAGTAATAGTATAATGAGTAGAGAATTATGTGATTTTCAGCTCTTTTACTCATATTATATTCTTTATTCCATTCATTTCTGCAGGTAGAAAGCGTTCTAGATATACTAGATCCTGTATGCAATAATCGCCAAAATCTTTACCTTGAAAAAATAATTGACGAGTGTATAATTATCATCGATGATCATTTTTAGTGAAACGTTGCAAAGGCCTCAATATATCCATAAATAATGGCATGCTACTGCAAAAGTTCTTTTCTAATACTTTCGTTGAAATCTCCAGTAATAGTATAATGAGTAGAGAATTATGTGATTTTCAGCTCTTTTACTCATATTATATTCTTTATTCCATTCATTTCTGCAGGTAGAAAGCGTTCTAGATATACTAGATCCTGTATGCAATAATCGCCAAAATCTTTACCTTGAAAAAATAATTGACGAGTGTATAATTATCATCGATGATCATTTTTAGTGAAACGTTGCAAAGGCCTCAATATATCCATAAATAATGGCATGCTACTGCAAAAGTTCTGTTCTAATACTTTCGTTGAAATCTCCAGTAATAGTATAATGAGTAGAGAATTATGTGATTTTCAGCTCTTTTACTCATATTATATTCTTTATTCCATTCATTTCTGCAGGTAGAAAGCGTTCTAGATATACTAGATCCTGTATGCAATAATCGCCAAAATCTTTACCTTGAAAAAATAATTGACGAGTGTATAATTATCATCGATGATCATTTTTAGTGAAACGTTGCAAAGGCCTCAATATATCCATAAATAATGGCATGCTACTGCAAAAGTTCTCTTCTAATACTTTCGTTGAAATCTCCAGTAATAGTATAATGAGTAGAGAATTATGTGATTTTCAGCTCTTTTACTCATATTATATTCTTTATTCCATTCATTTCTGCAGGTAGAAAGCGTTCTAGATATACTAGATCCTGTATGCAATAATCGCCAAAATCTTTACCTTGAAAAAATAATTGACGAGTGTATAATTATCATCGATGATCATTTTTAGTGAAACGTTGCAAAGGCCTCAATATATCCATAAATAATGGCATGCTACTGCAAAAAGTTCTCTTCTAATACTTTCGTTGAAATCTCCAGTAATAGTATAATGAGTAGAGAATTATGTGATTTTCAGCTCTTTTACTCATATTATATTCTTTATTCCATTCATTTCTGCAGGTAGAAAGCGTTCTAGATATACTAGATCCTGTATGCAATAATCGCCAAAATCTTTACCTTGAAAAAATAATTGACGAGTGTATAATTATCATCGATGATCATTTTTAGTGAAACGTTGCAAAGGCCTCAATATATCCATAAATAATGGAATGCTGCTGCAAAAGTTCTTTTCTAATACTTTCGTTGAAATCTCCAGTAATAGTATAATGAGTAGAGAATTATGTGATTTTCAGCTCTTTTACTCATATTATATTCTTTATTCCATTCATTTCTGCAGGTAGAAAGCGTTCTAGATATACTAGATCCTGTATGCAATAATCGCCAAAATCTTTACCTTGAAAAAATAATTGACGAGTGTATAATTATCATCGATGATCATTTTTAGTGAAACGTTGCAAAGGCCTCAATATATCCATAAATAATGGCATGCTACTGCAAAAGTTCTCTTCTAATACTTTCGTTGAAATCTCCAGTAATAGTATAATGAGTAGAGAATTATGTGATTTTCAGCTCTTTTACTCATATTATATTCTTTATTCCATTCATTTCTGCAGGTAGAAAGCGTTCTAGATATACTAGATCCTGTATGCAATAATCGCCAAAATCTTTACCTTGAAAAAATAATTGACGAGTGTATAATTATCATCGATGATCATTTTTAGTGAAACGTTGCAAAGGCCTCAATATATCCATAAATAATGGCATGCTACTGCAAAAGTTCTCTTCTAATACTTTCGTTGAAATCTCCAGTAATAGTATAATGAGTAGAGAATTATGTGATTTTCAGCTCTTTTACTCATATTATATTCTTTATTCCATTCATTTCTGCAGGTAGAAAGCGTTCTAGATATACTAGATCCTGTATGCAATAATCGCCAAAATCTTTACCTTGAAAAAATAATTGACGAGTGTATAATTATCATCGATGATCATTTTTAGTGAAACGTTGCAAAGGCCTCAATATATCCATAAATAATGGCATGCTACTGCAAAAGTTCTCTTCTAATACTTTCGTTGAAATCTCCAGTAATAGTATAATGAGTAGAGAATTATGTGATTTTCAGCTCTTTTACTCATATTATATTCTTTATTCCATTCATTTCTGCAGGTAGAAAGCGTTCTAGATATACTAGATCCTGTATGCAATAATCGCCAAAATCTTTACCTTGAAAAAATAATTGACGAGTGTATAATTATCATCGATGATCATTTTTAGTGAAACGTTGCAAAGGCCTCAATATATCCATAAATAATGGCATGCTACTGCAAAAGTTCTCTTCTAATACTTTCGTTGAAATCTCCAGTAATAGTATAATGAGTAGAGAATTATGTGATTTTCAGCTCTTTTACTCATATTATATTCTTTATTCCATTCATTTCTGCAGGTAGAAAGCGTTCTAGATATACTAGATCCTGTATGCAATAATCGCCAAAATCTTTACCTTGAAAAAATAATTGACGAGTGTATAATTATCATCGATGATCATTTTTAGTGAAACGTTGCAAAGGCCTCAATATATCCATAAATAATGGCATGCTACTGCAAAAGTTCTGTTCTAATACTTTCGTTGAAATCTCCAGTAATAGTATAATGAGTAGAGAATTATGTGATTTTCAGCTCTTTTACTCATATTATATTCTTTATTCCATTCATTTCTGCAGGTAGAAAGCGTTCTAGATATACTAGATCCTGTATGCAATAATCGCCAAAATCTTTACCTTGAAAAAATAATTGACGAGTGTATAATTATCATCGATGATCATTTTTAGTGAAACGTTGCAAAGGCCTCAATATATCCATAAATAATGGCATGCTACTGCAAAAGTTCTTTCTAATACTTTCGTTGAAATCTCCAGTAATAGTATAATGAGTAGAGAATTATGTGATTTTCAGCTCTTTTACTCATATTATATTCTTTATTCCATTCATTTCTGCAGGTAGAAAGCGTTCTAGATATACTAGATCCTGTATGCAATAATCGCCAAAATCTTTACCTTGAAAAATAATTGACGAGTGTATAATTATCATCGATGATCATTTTTAGTGAAACGTTGCAAAGGCCTCAATATATCCATAAATAATGGCATGCTACTGCAAAAGTTCTTTTCTAATACTTTCGTTGAAATCTCCAGTAATAGTATAATGAGTAGAGAATTATGTGATTTTCAGCTCTTTTACTCATATTATATTCTTTATTCCATTCATTTCTGCAGGTAGAAAGCGTTCTAGATATACTAGATCCTGTATGCAATAATCGCCAAAATCTTTACCTTGAAAAAAATAATTGACGAGTGTATAATTATCATCGATGATCATTTTTAGTGAAACGTTGCAAAGGCCTCAATATATCCATAAATAATGGCATGCTACTGCAAAAGTTCTTTTCTAATACTTTCGTTGAAATCTCCAAAAATAATAGTATAATGAGTAGAGAATTATGTGATTTTCAGCTCTTTTACTCATATTATATTCTTTATTCCATTCATTTCTGCAGGTAGAAAGCGTTCTAGATATACTAGATCCTGTATGCAATAATCGCCAAAATCTTTACCTTGAAAAATAATTGACGAGTGTATAATTATCATCGATGATCATTTTTAGTGAAACGTTGCAAAGGCCTCAATATATCCATAAATAATGGCATGCTACTGCAAAAGTTCTTTTCTAATACTTTCGTTGAAATCTCCAGTAATAGTATAATGAGTAGAGAATTATGTGATTTTCAGCTCTTTTACTCATATTATATTCTTTATTCCATTCATTTCTGCAGGTAGAAAGCGTTCTAGATATACTAGATCCTGTATGCAATAATCGCCAAAATCTTTACCTTGAAAAAATAATTGACGAGTGTATAATTATCATCGATGATCATTTTTAGTGAAACGTTGCAAAGGCCTCAATATATCCATAAATAATGGCATGCTACTGCAAAGGTTCTGTTCTAATACTTTCGTTGAAATCTCCAGTAATAGTATAATGAGTAGAGAATTATGTGATTTTCAGCTCTTTTACTCATATTATATTCTTTATTCCATTCATTTCTGCAGGTAGAAAGCGTTCTAGATATACTAGATCCTGTATGCAATAATCGCCAAAATCTTTACCTTGAAAAAATAATTGACGAGTGTATAATTATCATCGATGATCATTTTTAGTGAAACGTTGCAAAGGCCTCAATATATCCATAAATAATGGCATGCTACTGCAAAAGTTCTGTTCTAATACTTTCGTTGAAATCTCCAGTAATAGTATAATGAGTAGAGAATTATGTGATTTTCAGCTCTTTTACTCATATTATATTCTTTATTCCATTCATTTCTGCAGGTAGAAAGCGTTCTAGATATACTAGATCCTGTATGCAATAATCGCCAAAATCTTTACCTTGAAAAAATAATTGACGAGTGTATAATTATCATCGATGATCATTTTTAGTGAAACGTTGCAAAGGCCTCAATATATCCATAAATAATGGCATGCTACTGCAAAAGTTCTCTTCTAATACTTTCGTTGAAATCTCCAGTAATAGTATAATGAGTAGAGAATTATGTGATTTTCAGCTCTTTTACTCATATTATATTCTTTATTCCATTCATTTCTGCAGGTAGAAAGCGTTCTAGATATACTAGATCCTGTATGCAATAATCGCCAAAATCTTTACCTTGAAAAAATAATTGACGAGTGTATAATTATCATCGATGATCATTTTTAGTGAAACGTTGCAAAGGCCTCAATATATCCATAAATAATGGAATGCTACTGCAAAAGTTCTTTCTAATACTTTCGTTGAAATCTCCAGTAATAGTATAATGAGTAGAGAATTATGTGATTTGCAGCTCTTTTACTCATATTATATTCTTTACTCCATTCATTTCTGCAGGTAGAGTGCAATTACCTTATAATGAAAAGGTTCGTTTGTAATGTTACTGTTCTAGTTTTCTCAACTATAGCTTTTCTTAACTTTTTCAAAAGGTAATAGCTGAAAAGTTTTTCTTGTTCATATCGCAAATCAGATGACATATTAATATAATATGCAAGGAAGAAAAACATTAGTGACACCTAATGGTAAAAAATTATAAGTAATCAGGACAGAATTGTAGGTGGGTTATATGTTATTATGTAATATATCAATTGTTTTTATCAATTGTTGTACATAATGATGGTAGATTTCCCGAAAAGGTAAAAGTATGAAGTTGAGACTTTTTCTGAGAAATACTGCAATCATTTTCTTTTAAAAATCACTTATTATATAAGAAAGACTGTACTAATTTTTATAGCATGCACAGAAAAAGCAGAATCAAGGATTACCTTCTAGAATCTTTAATAAAAGATTAATGTTATGTAATAAATTCATAATGAATAAAAAATAATGTGATGCAATCAAAATGTGTAATAAAAATACTGTGATGTAATTATCATTATAATGCCTTGATTAAAAATATTGTGATGTAATCACTTCATTGTATATATAAATCAGTTGATAAGAATTTCTTATAAAAATATTTTTTGATGATTAATAACTTTGATAGCATGCACAGTTGAGAGACCCTTGTGTTAGAACATTGGTTTCTAAATTGAGCGATAAAATCCCATAGGATAAGTTGAGTAAGTTGAGAATTTTTTTGAGAAATGCTGCAGTCATTTTCTTTTAAAAATAACTTATTATATAAGCAAGACTGTACTAATTTTATAGCATGCTCAGAAAAAGCAGAATCAAGGATTACCTTCTAGAATCTTTAATAAAAGATTAATGTGATGTAATAAATTCATAATGAATAAAAAAATAATGTGATGCAATCATAATGTGTAATAAAAATACTGTGATGTAATTATCATTATAATGCCGTGATTAAAAATATTGTGATGTAATCACTTCATTGTATATATAAATCAGTTGATAAGGATTTCTTAAAAAAATATTTTTTGATGATTAATAACTTTGATAGCATGCACAGTTGAGAGACCCTTGTGTTAGAACATTGGTTTCTAAATTGAGCGATAAAATCCCATAGGATAAGTTGGGACTTTTTTGAGAAATGCTGCAGTCATTTTCTTATAAAAATCACTTATTATATTAGCAAGACTGTACTAATTTTTATAGCATGCACAGAAAAAGCAGAATCAAGGATTCCTTTCTAGAATCTTTAATAAAAGATTAATGTAATGTAATAAATTCTTAATGAATAAAAAAATAATGTGATGCAATCATAATGTGTAATAAAAAATACTGTGATGTAATTATCGTTATAATGCCGTTTTTAATAATATTGTGATGTAATCACTTCATATTGTATATATAAATCAGTTGATAAGGATTTCTTAAAAAATATTTTTTGATGAATAATAACTTTGATAGCATGGACAGTTGAGAGACCCTTGTGTTAGAACATTGGTTTCTAAATTGAGCGATAAAATCCCGTAGGATAAGTTGAGACTTTTTTTGAGAAATGCTGCAGTCTTTTTCTTTTAAAAATCACTTATTATAATATAAGCAAGACTGTACTAATTTTTATAGCATGCTCAGAAAAAGCAGAATCAAGCATTACCTTCTAGAATCTTTAATAAAAGATTAATGTGATGTAATAAATTCATAATGAATAAAAAATAATGAAAAATAATAAAAAATAATGTGATGCAATCATAATGTGTAAGAAAAAAAAATACTGTGATGTAATTATCATTATAATGCCGTGATTAAAAATATTGTGATGTAATTTCTTCATTGTATATATAAATCAGTTGATAAGGATTTCTTAAAAAAATATTTTTTGATGATTAATAACTTTGATAGCGTGCACAGTTGAGACCCTTGTGTTAGAACATTGGTTTCTAAATTGAGCGATAAAATCCCATAGGATAAGTTGAGTAAGTTGAGAATTTTTTTGAGAAATGCTGCAGTCATTTTCTTATAAAAATCACTTATTATGTAAGCAAGACTGTACTAATTTTATAGCATGCGCAGAAAAAGCAGAATCAAGGATTACCTTCTAGAATCTTTAATAAAAGATTAATGTGATGGAATAAATTCATAATGAATATAAAAATAATGTAAAAATAATAGAAGATAATGTGATGCAATCATAATGTGTAATAAAAAATAATGTGATGTAATTATCATTATAATACCGTGATTAAAAATATTGTGATGTAATCACTTCATTGTATATATAAATCAGTTGTTAAGGATTTCTTCAAAAAATATTTTTTGATGGTTAATAACTTTGATAGCGTGCACAGTTGAGACCCGTGTGTTAGAACATTGGTTTCTAAATTGAGCGATAAAATCCCATAGGATAAGTTGAGTAAGTTGAGACTTTTTTGGAGAAATGCTGCAGTCATTTTCTTATAAAAATCACTTATTATGTAAGCAAGACTGTACTAATTTTATAGCATGCACAGAAAAAGCAGAATCAAGGATTACCTTCTAGAATGAATCTTTAATAAAAATTAATGTGGTGTAATAAATTCATGATGAATAAAAAAATAATGGGATGCAATCATATTGTGTAATAAAAAATACTGTGATGTAATTATCATTATAATGCCGTGATTAAAAATATTGTGATGTAATCACTTCATTGTATATATAAATCAGTTGATAAGGATTTCTTAAAAAATATTTTTTGATGATTAATAACTTTGATAGCATGCACAGTTGAGAGACCCTTGTGTTAGAACATTGGTTTCTAAATTGAGCGACAAAATCCCATAAGATAGTGAAGCAATGGAAAGTATTCATAGTAGCTACGGATGCACTTGAGGTCGTTTAATGAAAATAAGAGGACGATGGCAGCATTAAAAAAATTATTCGAACCATATTTCAGCTGTTGTGTAACATTTTCCAATTAAAAATGAAACTAAACGGCTGCCAAGTCCGCTAATTATTCTTAACAGACAAGTAGTTGACAGTGTCTGATTTTAGATTGTTGCTGATAAAAAAATTCTGTATTATTGTGTAACAACAGCGAACCATTATCATCCTTCTCATTAGGATATTGTTTAAAGTTGTTTGTAATTTTTGCTTTCATATATTCTTTTATTGTTTAAATTTATGTGTAATGGGATATTATGCTGATTTTAATAAATATTTTAATAATTTTAAGGTGTCTTATTTTGTTGACTTTTATTTACTATCTGCTTTATAGGTACATAAAAGGTATTATGTCTTGTTTACTCTAGGATAGTAGAACGTGGATTTCCAGGAACGTGTTGTGTAATTAATTAATTTATTTCCTGAAATAGAAGCGGCAGGACAAATTCGATTTTTGAAAGATTGTGTTAGTGATTAATAAACAATAAGAAACTTATATAGATATGAATACTGCATAAAGGATAGCATATTTCCAATAAAAGTTCTTCGTTTGCATTAAGCCAGAAAATATTAACTAAAAAAGTCGAATCATCATTTTATGACTAGAATCACATTTAGTTAACACTATCGGTGGATGAACGGAACAGTCATGAACTGGGAGTAGCATAGAAGTAATATTATCCTTTCAGAGATGATATAAAATTGCCGCTGAGAGCTTTGAACAGCTTGTCGAGTATTCGGTATATTTTAATCTTCAGGATTTTCGTAAATGTATTAAAGGTATCCCGAAATAGAATCCTCGTGTTTTTTCTTTCGCCTCCAAAAAAGAAAGAAAGAAAGTTATTGGCAGATTCTATAGCGATTTCATCTTCAGGATTTTGTAAATGTATTAAAGGTATCCCGAAATAAATTTCTAGTGCTTTTTCTTTCTCCTCCAAAAAAAGAAAGTTATTGGCAGATTCTATAGCGATTTCATCTTCAGGATTTTCGTAAATGTATTAAAGGTATCCCGAAATAGATTCCTAGTGCTTTTTCTTTCTCCTCCAAAAAAAAAAAAAAAAAAAAGAAAGTTATTGGCAGATTCTATAGCGATTTCATCTTCAGGATTTTCGTAAATGTATTAAAGGTATCCCGAAATAGATTCCTCGTGCTTTTTCTTTCTCCGAAAAAAAAAAAAAAGAAAGTTATTGGCAGATTCTATAACAAGGCAACTTTAAAGAAATCCGAATATCAGCAGTTTTAACAACATGAGCATCCATTTTTACTGATGTGGGAACTAGTCTACCAGGACCGACTGTACTGTATCGATAGTACCAGATTTTCATTTTAGGCTTATTATACATCATATTGACAAAGCGAATAGAATTCTGGTCCCACTAGTAGCGAGAATCTTCTAAGGTGCTAAGTGGGTGTCAACCTTTATAATTGCTATTTGTTGAAGCTGAGCTTGTGCAATTTTATTGCACTGTCTATATGGTTATTGGGCTCAGTATAAAATATGTACGATAGATTACGGGGAAATAGTAAAAAAACAAAAAAAAAAAAAACAAGACGTTTTGGAAAAGATCCATAAAAGTAAAATAGCGTAAGCTTTAGCGAGAAAGAAAATTTCATGCGGTTTTTTTATTTTAATAATTAAGCAAGTAAAAATTAATTCTTATTCAGTAATGTGCTGAGATAAATATAGTGTCTCTATTGCATTTTTTTCTTTGTGATCAAAAAGGTTTTCTATAGTATTTACTCAAAGATGGATAGAATTTAATCGAAAAAATAATTATTGACATGTATAAGCTTTTTATAGTAAGTTTCACGTTGTGTTGGCCACTTAAAATTATATTTTAATTTCAAATCAATTGCAGCATTGTTCATTTTAAAAAGAATCTTTTATATTTAAAATTAATTTGTAATTAATAATTTCAGCACCTTCAATGATCTCTAAATTAACTCTAATTTAATGGAAACTTCCCGAATTTGTTTTTAAAAATTTCAACACTACTTGATAATATTATAATAAGTTGCGAGTATTAATCTCTGCTGGTAAAAATTTTGTGGCAATGTTGTTGGTCATCTAAATAGGAAGGTAGCTTTGTGCGTTTGCCACTTAGGTCACTTTCAAATACTGACGTTTCATTTATAATTTGTTTTCGTAGTTTTTTTTCCAATCCGAGATTGGTTTCTATGATACCAATTATTCATTTATTCGAACCACAAAAGAATGACACAGTTTTAATTTATAAATTTATTTCATTGATGATGTAGCTAATCAAACTAGCTACTCTAGTACTGATGTTTTGCATCTTATGATGACACCTGTCTAATCTTCATTTCCACATGGGCCAAGCCTTCATTTTTGTGCCACAAATACCAATGAATACTTCTTGGATCATCTATACCGGGTATGTAAATTCCATTCAAGTGAACATAAGCCCATTCGTTTATCCACCAAGCTCCCTGCAAAACTGAAGCTCCAGTAAGATGATCCCTGTCTATTGTTGCAAATTTTTGACCGTCATGGAACTTCATGCCATCGCCTATAACACGAAAAAATAATACACGATTACACATAAGATCATAAGGATTTCAAAATATTAAAGTAAAACTACTATAATACTTCTCTCTCTCCTCAAAAACAGACCTATTATAATTAGAATAAATTATAATTTTTTATTCCGTCCTAAAATGACTCATTCAGCAGCAATTTTATTTTTGTTCATATTTTTTTCCCAACGGAATATTGATTTTTATGGGTTCGTTTTGTTCCTTTACTCATAATTGATACGTCTTAAATACAGATCATAAACACTCTATGACATTTAAAGTAGAAAGTGAAAATAAGAAGGGGATATTTGGTACTTCGGGACAACATTCATTCTTATTTAATAGCGTGATCTTATAGATTTTTATTTTGAATATTTGGCACCTCGTGCTCATCAACTAATATATTCTACAAACAGCTCTCCAAAGGATGTGAGTAATTATAAAATACGCAGCCATTTGAATCTGGGACCTCCTGCAAGTCAGCATCGTATGTTATCACTGGGCCACAAGTTGGCGGGTTTGCACACTTGCTAGCTATTACTGGGCTACAAGTCGAATTTCCAACTCATATGAGAGTAATCCGAGTAAAACTCCTACTAGTTGACTATTCATATAACCAAATGTTTCAGACGTTGTACTTCTGAACCGGAAGAACTAGATTAGGAACACAACAAGCATATCAAACTCAAAACCGCTATACATTTGTAACCTATTTCTTTGAAGCCACTTTTGGTAATATTCTTCCGAATGTCTAGTGTTATCAAGGAGCAGCGGTAACAAAAATTGATGATTAACAATCGAAAAGTAAATAAATGTTAGAAGAATATGCATAAAAAAGTGAAAGCAAACATAAAAAAGTGAAAGCAACGCGTACGGCCTCCTCATCAAAAATACTACTATACAGATCCAAAATAATTACCTGCATCTCCACTGTAATCATTAATATGTATAGTATAGTCGCCAGCTTCATCATCTATACTGAAAGTTTTGTAAACTGCAATTCGACGCTCTCCATTCTTATCTTCTAGATCAAAACGTATTTCGCATGGTGCTTGGTTGGTCAATGCATATATGTTGTCGTTACCTAATAAAGAAAGATTAAAAATAAACTTTTTTATTGGAAATTGAATTGTGAAACATCTAAGAAATATTTCTACACATTTTAAGCATACATACCTAACCAGAACTCTGTTGCAATGTTTCCAAACCCGTTTTTGTAGAAACTCCAACCCTTGTTAAAATATTGCTTTCCTGGATAAAAACCTCTTCTTTGAATTACCTAAAATAATAACAAAATAAAACATTGTTATGTGGATTTTTTTGAAAAAAATATTAATAATCTTTTTTGATAATTGTTCTTTTAATTTGTAATCTATTTTTTTTTTTTAATTTGTATAAATATTTTAAATATTTTTAATAGATTACATAATTTTTTTTCTGAAAAATAGCACAAAAATTAACATTAATTTTTTAAACTAAACTATCACATTGACAATTTGTCAGATTAAAATCGGAGGTGATATTAAAGTACGCATTAAAAATTCAAGAAGTATAATGCAGTTTTATGTTTGAGTGCATTGGTAACTGAAAGTTAAGCAACAAATCATATTCAACGAAAGAAGCAACGAGCAAATTTAAAAAAAAATAACTTCTAGACATTTAAAGATTTACTTTTTAAAGCTTCTTCGCCTTTGTGTAAATTTGATTCAACATCTAATTTTTATTTTATTTTATATAAGAGTTATAGAAAAATATCTTTTTTTATGATCACTAATTAAAAATTTATAATTAATTTTATTACTATCACCCTCATCAACATAAACTCAAGTAAAATGCACACAGGAGATAAGAAAACTATTCAACAATGAAAATTCTGTACGTCAGTATGGTTTTAAAAGAAATGTGTTTGTATAAAAAAAATACTTGTGTGTAGATTCTATCAATACTTCAATTATCAGAAAAAGTTAACAACAACCAGAGAAAGCTCGCACCATAAATATAACCGTGGAAACACGCACCATAGTAATCATAATCAGAGTAAAGAAACAATCATTACTGGTAAATAATATTTATTTTGATTCCGAGAGCAGTATGTGGACATTCAACAATCACAATTGCTCATCAGAATTATCGCGTGTCAACACGCATCTCGTCATAGATCAATGACAGCATAGTCAGCATGCTGTCAACCTTACTGTGTCAATAAAAACTATTGTATGACTGCAAATTGTTTAAAGACAGTTACATGCTTGTCAGCTGTATAAAGAGAGACCAATGACTTGAATTTCATTGAAAGTCTCTCATAGAAAAAACCACTTAAACGGGTTAATGATCCGCTCAATTGGAGAAAACAATAATGAGGTGAAACAATATTTACTGGTGAGTCCATTATATAAACAGATTACCAACGATTATTGATTTGGAGGACATCTGGAACTTTGTATTAGACCAGGCAATATTTGTGAAGCGCACGCATACAGAAAATGGTTTTTGGTGGTTCATGCCGGGATTGATGTCGGCTGCCGCACTGATCTCCACTTATACCCTCGTGGTGTTGCAATTACTGCAGAATGTAATAATGGTATCTTTGCATAGAAACCCATGGACCCTTGTTCTGTTTCTGTCAACGATAATGTCCCAAGTCCACAGGAATCGGCATTATCAGCCAGTACATAAATTCTGACACATTGCTTCATAAAGAATGCCTTCACGATAACCCGAATCCCACTGAGCATGTGAGTTACATATTGAGGTGACATTTACATTTGCAGTCAGATATTTTTTGGAACCTTTCAATTTAAGAGCGTATCTTCTCCATTAGTGGGCACAAATGTCTAAGGCTGTCTCGATTTGTGTTGGTGCGAAGCAGCCGCTGGCTTCAACCTTTGAAGTGCTGAGATAATACATTGAAAAAGAAAGCAGATAAAAACTAATAGGTGACTTGCCCAGATGTATATATATTACATATATATAAAGAATTAAAAGAAAGAGTCATATAACGTTTTGGAGAAATCTAAAAAAATTTTTTTAATTAATTAATTAATTTATTTATATTTAATTTATAAACATATAAAAACAAAAATAATTAAGAAGCAGAGTTTAAGGAAAACTTTCAAGATAAATACAAGTAAACAGAAAGAAATAACTTAAAAAATAAAATAGAAGTGGAACATAAGGAGAAATGATTGCGTAAACGCATTGGTTAAAATAAGGCGGGATACTGAAGGTCAAGGTCAGGGCCGATGGGAGAGGTCTAAGGCTGTCACAGATGATCTCAGTCTTTATATGAATCGACAATGTCGGGATTGTGGTACGAACAGAAATAATCAAAATCCGTAATCACTAACTTAAGCATGGCATGCTTTTGCCATTAACATTCCGACTTCTATGTTAGCCTACACAATAGTGTTACTGTTTTTGTGCTACCTCTGCTCCTGTGTTATACTATTATTTACTGATTTTTTTTCTATATTTCTAATCCAATATTTTTTTATATTTTAGCCCATGATCTGTGAAAATGACACTAATTTTAAATAAACAATGCTCATGTTATCTGCTTTTTTACATTGTTCCTTAACAAATCAGTTTTATTCAAAAGTATCGCTTAATATGTACTACTATGCAGATAATTGCATTATCTGTCCATTTCTGTATAGAACGAAAATGATGGATTTTCGTTCCCAGAGTTTTTGTCAATTAAATTACAAACTTAAATTGTTTTGGAAAATCATTTTAAATTTTTATATTGTTAAACTCTATGCAATACATCATTAATGGACCTAGATAAGAATATTCTCAACATAATTTATTTATTATATAAACATTAGATTTTCTATTTATTGTAGCACGTAAATATAGTCTAGTATTATAATCTACTTTTATTATAACCATAAGTTTTATACCGTTAAATTCCATGCATTAAAAAGGATTAATGAATCTAGCTAGGAAGACTCTCAACGTAATCTATTTATTACGTAAACATTAGATTTTTTTTATTTATTGTAGAAATTCCACATAAATGTAGAGTTGGGCCGCTTGCTATGGACGCATCCCAGCCGAAACCCCAATTTATGTAGACTTACATCGGTTTCAACTGATGCATCCCGGCCGAACCTACAGTTTTGTTAGACTTCTCTACCAGTCTAACAGTGGCTGTACTTTTGCAGTGGGTGTCTAGGGGATTTGACAGACGCAATAAAAGTCCTGCGTTTCTTTAAAGAAAACCATTTAATTGGTTCTATAATTTACAATAATATCTACATTAATAATTATTATATAACAGCCATTTTCTACCGCTGCTTGACGCAGCGCGTTGCAGTTTCGCCATCTCCCCGCACTCCTCTCTCGCGAACAACTACGGGGCTTCTTCCCTTCTTCCAGGGCCAGAGTTCAAGGTCCAATACTGCCACTACATGGCAAAAGGTTGGTGTGAAAGACACATAGTCCGTGAAGTGTTTCTATCTGGTGCTTAGTAGGCAAACAAATCCTACATAAATGTAGTCGGGTATAATCTACTTTTATTATAACCATAATACTTAATGTAGACGTTACTTTTTTTCACTAGATAGAAATAAAATGATTCATGTTAAAGAAAAAAGCAACCGATAGTTTTGAAAAATGAAACGCAACTTACTGTCCATCCCCCTCCATCTGTATCCATATCGCAGTACACATTCAAAGGTTCATTCTTTGAGAGTTGACTATTTGGATAAATTGTGTAGACGCCACTCTTGGTATACTTACCTGCGAAGATCTCTGAGCAATCTTTAGATCTCTGGCCGGCAGTGATAGACTCATTATTTAAAGGTACAACATCTGGATCAGTGACCAGGGTATTGTTTATGTTGGGAACAGTTGGTTCTGTAAACATGTAACATGTAAACATGAGGAAGTGCTATTTTATTATTCAATAACAACGAAATAATCATTTTACCAATTGAGTACCCAACGGCCGTACCATGCTGAATATACCGGTTCTCGTTAGATCACCGAAGTTAAGCATCATTGGGCGCGGTCAGTACTTGGGTGGGTGACCACCTGGGAACACTGCGTGCCGTTGGCAAATGTGGGACCTGAATGGCCGAGTGTCTAGCGCTCTGGCGCTCGGTGCCACAGGTTTCGGGTTCGAATCCGAGCAGCGGTGCCATGGATGTTTGTAGTGGTTCGGAATCCACTTTAAGCCGTAGGTCCCGGTCTTCTATGACTGTAAGAGCGTCACGGAGCAAAAGTCAGGCTTCTACCTGCGGGTGCTCCATCACAAAGAAGCTGCTTCCTTCCCCTTCAATCATGAGTCCATATGGGCTCGTGGGCTTGGCCAGCCAAGTGGGATAAGAAACAACAACAACAACAACCAATTGAGTATGGTGGGCCCTTGCTGGTAGCCGTTTAGCTAAATCTCTGATGTATGTGAATTTCTCATTGTAAATGTATTATCCTTAAAAACTGAACATTGATTTAATACACTGTTGCTAAATCTATTTTGTGGCGTGACAACATATTGTTCAGAGTTGAATTTATTATTTAAATTAAATTTTTACATTGTTTTTCTTTTCTGAATCGGTCGAATGCATTATAGGATCAACATATCCTCCAGAGTTAAATATATTATTTAATTATTATTTTTTTTTTACAACGAATATTTTTATGTCTAGAATTGTATAAATTTGTTATGTATTTTAATTTGTAATTATTTGTAAAAATAAAATTATATAAAATTTCCAGTAGATGTTTGTCACTAGAGAAAAATAATAAAAAAATTCTTCGAACAATTCGGTATGGATGGTCGATAACACAAAGGAAGAAAAAACACAGCTAAACAGCTTCACCTTATGGGGCGTTCATGGACCCAATTGTCTACTAGTATTCATCTCTCTGATTCTTCTTTATGGATAAAAAGGTGTGTCACAACAGTTGCAGCTTTAAAAATAATAAAATTAGGATTTTTAATGACTTTACAGCTCTATTATGGTTCTTTACAGCATGTCAGCCATAAATTAGCATATCGTATAGCCCAATAAAATACCACCATTAATACACATCTGGCACCTGCAGCGAGGGAAACCAGACTTTCTCAGCAAATGTAAATGGAAAAAGGGCGTATGTGCAATGGATTGATGGCTCATTCTTGCTTTCCTTCTTTACTGCTAAACGACAATATTTTGTAATTTAATTTTTTTAGTATAACCTGCATTATATTATGTATATCAGTCATTTATTTCAATCGTTATTGTGTTTTTTTTATTTTATGAGTGTGTTATAACTCCTTAAGATTCTTGAGTTGAATCTGACGGCTTATATAAAATGTTGTGATGTTTATTTAATATATGTACTGGCAACTGGCGTATTGATTACGGAGTGCCAATGGAGAAGACCCCTTAGCATCCTCATCTTAAATCATATATAAAATTTACGATTTTTAATTGGCTGCTTAATGTTAGTATATGGTAAAAAAAAATTTCTAGAAATTTTAAAAAATGCCACTCTAAAATTAAGAAAATACAAAAAATAAATAAAAATTAAAATGAACAATGAAAAGTTAAAAGAATTTAAATTAAAATTTCGGTACAATTAGGGACCAGTTTTCGATGCCATATGAATATTGAATAAGATTAAAATTGTGAATTGCTAAACGTGTGGGGTAACGACGAATCTCTAAAAAAGCATGATATAATAAATCCGTGAAAAAATGGTCGTTTTCAGAACAAAAGTTCTGGTATTTTATTTATTTATTTATTTATATTTTTTTCCAATTTTTTCATAGTTTTTTTGTCTAGTCCTTTACTTTACACAAAAAGGGGTAAAAAAGTAAAAATAAACCTAACTGTGATTATTAGTCGGCAAACTTCGAACCTTCGACCTAGCGGACAGAGATTCGTTTCTTTACCCTTGCGCCAATAGAGGAGACCCTTAACTTCCTCATCTTCCTTTTTAATTGGCTGCTTAATGTAAGCATATGGTAAAAAAAAACTCTAGAAATTTAAATAATGGTACTCTAAAAATTAAAAAATAGTTATTATACGTCTATAATTAATTATACGTATATAATTATATAATTATACGTCTTATTTAATGGAACTATATTGGTTTAGGAATTATATTAGTTATTGGGAATACAAAGCTCAAATAAAATTTAATTACATTTTGATGTGAATAGTTTGGCGGAATATCGTAGAGTCTTTTATTTCGGATTCTATTACCTAAAGGGTTATGGGTAGATGTAGAATTTAGTTGTATTATGGAATTTTGATTATTAGTAGATATGATTTAGTTAATTTTTGTATTAATTTAACAACAACACATTTGTCAGATTTTATTTCGTATAATATAATACTTAATTTTATCTATAATTTATAATATTCATTGAGACAAATAAAATAAATATAATATATTCTATTTTCTTCAGTTTTTATATACATTTCAAAATTAAATTTTTTTGGGCGTTGTAATGAAGGAAATTGTCCTTTAGTGGAACAATCCATTCTAATTACTGTTGAAATGGAAAAGAGTAAAATGTATTAAAAAATAATATTCTTTTTATTTATAAAATTTTTTTTCTTGTAGAATCCCGCTCAAATATTGAAAAATTATTAAAAAATTATTATATTTTTAATATACATACTATTAGGCAATTTTCCCTTAATTTTCGAAATGAACTTTCTTGTGAATTTCAGGTAGTTGTCTGACTTCGTTAATAACAAGCATTCCTCGGGAGTAACTTCATTATCTAAAAAAAATTACTTGAAATTATGGTAAGGAAAATATAAAAAATATAAATATGATACTTAAAATATTACATATATTTTCGTTATCATAGCTCTCGGTAAAATCTGCGTAGTTTAAATTCCGTACAGTCAAAGTTTAAAATTCGTTACATTATTATAATTGGAAATGAAATGGTGGCATTTATATAGTGGCTCCCAAAATTCTACGATTACTTACGAATTTCAATGAAATAAAAATTAATATTTTAGTATAAGAATTTTTTTTATAAGATCTATAACTTTTTTTAATTACTTTAAATATTTAAAAACATGTCTGTATTAATATTTTTTGTTGCTGTTTCTAATTGTTGTTGAGTATTTTTAATTTAAAAAATTCAAATAGAGGTTGAATTTTTTTAAACCGAATTTTTAATTTCTTAAGAAATGAAAAGATAGACGGTGATAAATTTGCTCAGCGTTTTTATCCAAAAATCATCTTAATTCTGTTTTTGCAATTTTTGTAATTATTTTTTTCTCAACTAAGTTGTGTTTAGTATTTTGTATTAAACTGAAAAATATATCACAAATTATTTTTCTTATATTCAAGTAAGTATTTGTTATAAAAAGTAATCCATGTTCTGCCATTTCATCGAGAAGTTTTGTATAATTTAAATGATGAATGATTAAATGATGAGTGATTCAAATAATTAAATGATGAATGATTTAAATCATTCATGACTTTTAATGAATGATTGAAATGATGAATGATTTAAATGATGAATGATATACATGATTAATGATTTAAATCAATAACGATTTAAATGATGATAAACTTTCAAATTACGATTATGTGATCTACATTTGCCAGTTAAAATTTATCAATATAATTCGGATAACAAATACTTTTGCATGCTTACCACAAGTAGGATATAGTTGTTTTGCTTTGAATAATAACTCTTCTGCTAAGTTCAAATAAAGCAAGAGCTTTTTCCGTTTTACCACAAGTTGGTTGATTTTCTTCTGCTGCATAAATACCTGCCACGAGAATTAGACAGATAGCTCCACAAAAACAGAAATGCTGCCTAAGGAGAAAGAAATTTTTATTTAATTTGAATGTTCTGTGACGATTTATATGGTAAAATATGTTAGACAAAGAGAAAGGATTAGTAAATAAACTTAAGGAAAGGGATATTACATCGTCTATACATACGTCTTCTAATCATTAATTAAATCTTTAAATTAATCTTTTAACGATTAAAGAAATCATTAAAACAGTATTTAATCTAAAGCAATGTAATTTGAATTTGATTCCCTCGTGTTACTGAAATCTAGCGAATTAAATATATATTTTAAATAGTAATTTACATTAATATCTTTTTAGTAACGAATGACAAATATATATTAAAAGGTCAATTTCGCTTACATAATAAAGCACTTGCTTACATAATATGCCTATAAAATACAATTTAATTTACATTTAAATCAACAAATACAAAAAAAAGCTTGGAAAATTAACTTACTTAGGATGAAGAATAATAGAGTTGATCATATTTGTAAATTTGAATTTCGAAAACAGTCTAATAAAATTCAGGATCACAAATTATGAAATAATGTTCTAAAAGATGATCTATACAAGTGATGAAAAGACTTTTGTTCTGTTTTTTTTTTTTTTTTTTTTTTTTTTTAAAGACCTTGCATTACTTTCCTCTAAACCAGGAAGAAAAGTGGGTGTGTCAATAAATTGGCTTCATCGTAGATTGAATATATTACCTTTTTTACTATTATTTTTTATTTAATGGGACAGTTAACAATATATAGAATGAATATCATGCAGGAAGAAAATATTTTTTTTCTTTTCTTTTTTAATAATATTAATTTTATTGACAACGATAATTTGTTTCAAACATTTTTTCCCGATTTTTTTTAAAGTTTACTTTTTTAGCTGGCGACATGATCGCCAGCTTTGATTCGATGTTTGATGAAAGGGGTGGAATGCAGTAGGCATTATCTGAGGAGATTTAATGTCCGGAATAGTTTCAATAAAACCAAATTGTTGGTGAGGAGTTCTTATAAAATACTAAAATTTTTTTTGAATTTCCAGAATGATTCCTGCATCGCTTAAAAAATCTGCACCAAGAAGAGTTCGCTTTTCCTTGGCATTCTTTAAGGCAATAAGTTTAGTGGGAATTACTTTTATTTTGACACAAAAATTCTTCATCATTGTGAAGATTTATGTTTTTTGTACATGCACTTTTATGGCCATGTCCACAGTACCGTTATCGAATATTTGGACATTCTTCTTTGAAAAACATGCATCCAGCAACCGAATGTGTAGTGCCATTTATTTTGAGAAAATAATTAAGTTTTTCAAAAATAAAAAAAATCAGAATTAATCAGGGAAGAATATTATAAATATTTTATTAATCTCTATATATATATATATATATGTTTATTGTACAACCTAATGATGAAAGGTGGGCATTACTTTTCAATATAAATTGGATTCCGATATAGAACTATTAAAGTTAACTGCACTCATATGCTTATTGAATTGAAGAAATCCGGGGAAATTTCCATTAGACAGCCTGATTGTCGATGTAAAGTGCTTGCATCAGCTTTTACAATCGGTTTCTAGTCTCCTCGTTTCATATAGCAGTGACGACAACGGACGTCTCGGGCGAATTTAAACTTGATACTGAAATTTAGCTGCGCACCAATACAATTGAATTTCCAATAAGTATTGAGATCGATTTGAATCCATTATTAGACGGTCTAAAAATATCATATTGGTGCAGCAGCCCCATGGTGGGCCAAGTCCATCTGCCTGTTTGCTGATTTCGTGGCACCAAGCGCTAGTCACTCGGCCATCAGGTTACAAAAATATCATATTATATTAGTCAATATAAAACAAAATTGGAAAACATATTAAAAGTGTCTAAAAATGGATTTATCCTGCGTAATAAAAATCATTTGCTCACTACTTCGAAAATTATAAAAGTTGCGAAGAAAGCTCAATTTCTATTTCTGCTTTCTAATTAATGTACGGCGATATTTGATACACAAGTACATCTCACCGTGTTAATGACATTAAAAAGTACATTGTTAAGGAAGAGTCATCTAATTCAAATACACTAAAAAACAGACACATTATTTTTTTGAAATTATATTATATTCTTCTGTTATAAAAAGTTATAAAAGCTGCGAAGAAAGCTCAACTTCTATTTCTAGTGCGAGTAATATTATTCAAGTTTATGCCTCACGATCTTTGATACGAAAGTACATATCGCCGTGTTAATGACATTAAAGCGTAGATGCTTAAACAGGAATCATCTATCTCAAACACACGAAAAAGAGGAACATAATTTTTCGAAATTTTATTATGTTCTTTTGTTACTGAAACGCATGTTAAAATATAGAAACTGCCATTAGTAGTTCTTTAAAATGTCCAGAGCTTTTATCCTATAGAAAAATTCGCTTTCCTTTGTGGTGGATTACTGGTTTTAAAGATTTTAGAAATACATCTTTCCTCTATACTTCATAAAGGGCAATGGGTACATTTTTAAGAAATAAACATATCTTAAAAGTTACCCACAAATTGCAATATTATCATGAGCAAAACGTTTCTTTTCAAGTATTTTCTAGAATTCAAAAAACAAAAATAAGAAGAAATAAAAAGAAAAGAAAACCAATATCACTCTAGATAACAGCAACTTCTTTTTGATATCACCTAAGTACGCCATTCCACACAATCACTTCACATAATCTTATTTTTAAAAGCAGTAACTGCTTGGCCAGCTTCAAAGAAATTCGAACCGAATCCTTATTGCATTCTAGCATACGATATCAATTAACTACGAGTTGGGTAAGTTTTGTATTTAATTAAAAAATTTTTGAGTTTTAATTTCTTCATAAAGTTAGCTTTAGAGACAACTAAAAAAGTCCTTTAAAAAGGACCATTTAAAAAGCCACAATGAAATAATTTCAGAATAAAAATTTAAAAATACGTTAACTCTAATATAAAGATGGTATAAAGAAACCTCTTCGTAACTCAAAGACCATAATGTATAAAGGACAAACAATTATATAACGCAAAATTAAAGATACCTTGAACAATGAAATGATATTTTGGGAAGTTTTCAGTAACAATAAAAGGAAAAAATTTACAAAAATGGTGTCTGTGCCTTCCGTATTAGTCATATTCTGAGTTCAAAGAACTAAAATGAATAAGCTACCAAACGCCACGAGAATTGAACTACGAAAACAATGCTACTTCAATTCAATAGATGCATGTTATCACGAAAAGGTCACCTAAAAGTTTTTGACATTTGTTTCTGATCAAATAGTCATTAAATATTGCAAGTGAAAGAAATGTTTCTTAAAGTAAATAGCTTGCAAGCCATAATTAATGCTCATTGTATCAATAAAAATTTGTAGGTAATTCTGCAAGTCATATTTGTATGAATATGTGTTAAAATCATATAAACATCATGTGAATATTACATCAAATAGAAAAACCAAAAGAATTATGAACTTCTGATTTATTGCATAAATAACTTATAATTACAACTACAAACGTAAAAAAAAAAAAAAAAAAAAAAAAAAAAATTAAAGTACTAGAAACAAAGCATATCTCAGCTATTTGTGTATTTTATTTATGTATGATCTAGTATAATAAATCATTACTATTTTTTTAATTTTATTTTGCAATATGCAACTATTTGAAGATCGACTTAAAAATACAGTATATTATTTAACAGTAACTGTCAATATCACAAAGTTTGTTCATATTTTAGTCTTTTGTTTATTTTTTTGCTAATTATGATGTATAATTAGTAAAATATATTCAATAAAAAAAAAAACAAAGAAATTTATATAATAAGAAATGCAAACTACGGATTCAAGTCAATTTAATTGTCAAGCAGATTGTCAAAGTAGATGTAGAAATGAATAATATTTACTCCCTTTTATATTCCTTTTCTAAGTATTCCAGAAAGAAAAGAGTCATGTTACACATGTATGCAACATCAAAACATATAGTAAGCAGCAAGATGAATTATCGTATTCTAGCATAGAGAAGTGTTTCATATTGTTAAATAACATGATATTTTTAATAGACCATTAAAAGCATACAAAAGATGTATAAAACATACAAAACATGTAAAATGATGAATAAAGCATACAAAACATGTATTTTTTAACAGAAAAATAGTTTGTCATTACAATGTAGCAAACAATTATAAACAAATTTGTTTTATTTACTGTAGTTAAAAATAAAGTAATCTTACTTACTAGCATTTTTTTAGGTTTCTTAAAAAGTTATATTGTTAAAGTTATAATTAATTCTTTTTCTTGACTTATATTATATCTTAATCTTCAGTTGTACTGTCAACACATACATAATATGCAACAGACTACAACATACTGTACATATATGCAACATAATGTCAATACCTACATAATATACAACATACTGCAACATATACTTGTAGCAACATATCGTCAAGAACAACAATTCAGTGTGTCATGCAATACTTTTATTAATTTAAGACTAATTTCTGTTTTTCAATTCGATCTACAAATCCTCTATACAGATTCAAACGAATTTACATACACACACACACACACACATATATATATATATATATATATATATATATATACACACACACACGAACTATCTATAAAACCTACTATATATTTATAATAATACAAACCAATATAATTAACAAAAGATATTTATAAAATAGCGAATTACAAATTTAGGTAACATTATTTTATCAATATTTCTTTTATTATGAATAATAACTTTATTAAAACCACTAAATGTTCTGTTCTATTATTGTATTGTAGTTCCTGAAAATTATAACTCAACAAATAAATTTTAATTGTTAAAATAAAAAAAAAAAAATAATCTATTTACACTATAAAGTTAAAGAATTAATAAAAATTTTGTTTTGTCTTATAGGAGATAAATAAAATTAATTTTATAACAGTGTTTATCTCCAAAAATGCATATAAAAGTAACAAAATATTTTACTACAAAATCATATTTTTTATTATATCATAACTTTATTACTGTACTATGATAAAAATTTATATTTTTGTAAAAAAATAGTTTTTAAAAGTAATAGTTTTTAAAGTAAAAGTTTTGTAAAGTAATATTTTTTTTTATATTTTTGTTAAGTAACAATATAATTAACAATTTAAAATAATAATAATTAATGAATAATCCATATTTAATGAAATATCTATGCAAATAGTAGGAAAAAAAGCTGAAATGACTTACATGTTGGAAGAGAATAATGGATACTGAATTGATTTTTTTTTTAATGCAAATGATGAATGAATATTTAAAGTAGCTTTTACACGTTATTAAAGTCAAGAGTGAAGGAAAATTTACTCATGCAAACTTATTTAATGCAAGTCTTTGTTTTCTTTTCAGATGTCATGGATTGCGTTCGCTCTCTTCACCAGTCAATCAAATTCTGATGAGCTACTCGGTCTCTCGAGTGGGAAAAACCTTGCGCTGTGTTTATTTTTCTCGTTCTTTTTTTTTTTTCTCTCTTTTATCGTTGACGTTCCCAGATTTAAGAGTTGATATTGTTGCATAATAACTTATTAACTTTGGGTACAGGGTTTCCACACATGGCTATCTTTGCAGGAGACATTTTGCAAATATTCCTCCCACGATTATAGATTTCAATCTTATTAGGCCGCTGTTTGATATTGTAAGAAGTTCGTCATAGTGTACATTACCATGATTGTTTTTTGTGATTACAATACAGAGGTATAAATACAATCGCTCGCCTTTATTTATTATTATTTTTTTTTTTTTTAAATTTCTACCATAGAAGAAATTCATAAATAAATTATAAAATTATAGTGAAATACCATAAATAAATTCATACCACAGGCAATTTTTACTAATTAGTCAGATACAATATATATAATAATCTTCGCCTCGCTTCATTACATGTCATCTCTTTCTTTCTTAAACTTTTATTATGAATACCATAGTAGCATTAGCGGTTTATTTAGCATTAGTGTGTTATGTCGTGTCTATATAAGCAATATCTTTTTATAAATATTTTTTTATTAAGATAACATATTATTGTACAATGGTTGTGCAAAATTTTATGAAATGTTCTATATGCGTCCCTTGATAGGGGGTGTTGGTTGGTCTCGGGTATCCGGTATGTCCAACGGAAATATAATAATATAATGACCCGTTTCCGGTGAGTGCAGGTCATTTACCACAGCTGGGGGTGAAGGGGATATCTGTGGAAAGTAATTGGCAGGGGTCATAAAACACTTCGGGTCAGACGCCCAAGAAATCAGTTCATCAAGATGGGGATTTGGATTTATGGACGGGGGTGCGTCTGCCCAACGGATATAGACTCTAACATGGTGTGGCAATCGTCCCCCCCCACACACTCAACTATAAAATCAACAACACAATCAACTATAAAATGGAGGACATCGTAGAGGAGAGGGAAGGAGGAACCCAGAGCGAAAGCAAGATGTAGGACGCCCTCCCATCCTTCGTAATGAAGTGCTGGAAGGCCCAGATGTAGAAAGCCTGACGCGGTCTCCGAGTGACAGAGTCTAAGACAAGAGACTTCATGCCCGACTCAAGAGCCCCATGAGTGGTTGGCCCAGTGCAGCCACGAAACTTTGAACAGTGGTGATAGACTTCATTCGTCATGATGCTTAGGCGCCCGACTCTCGATTTCAACCAGTTAGCTGGAGATCCCCTGGCAGCAGCAACATTTGAAAAAGAATGTTGCACAATCCATGCGACATGAAGTGATATAAGTGACTTAATGCTTCTTATTACTGAACTGAAACTTAAAAAAATAATAATAATAATAATGCCCCTCTTCGTTGGCTGTTTCAAGTACTGATTTGTAGAGACGATCCCCATATTATTTTAATTAGCAAACATAGTTTTGTATTGGTGAAATTATGTATAAAAAATATATATATTTTTTTTTATTGATGCATTATTCGAATTATAACATTATTGATTATGTTAACTGAATTATTTTAATTCAAGCTTAACATTTGTAACTAATAAATTCACTTTTGTTTATATTTAAAATTGTGAATTTGTTTGTGAATTATTTCATGTGAGTGTGCTTCCTTTTCCAATTATATAAGTCTCTGAAGGCATGCGAACTTGTTGGTTTAAAATGTGGTATGGGTTATTACGGAATTTCGTAATGGTTATCGTGTGTGTCAAGTAAACGGTGTAACGAGTTGTTTCTAGGATCGGGTATTGTTTAGTTTTAGGTTTAAAAAAATGGCAACACCACAGTTATTTAATTGTTATTAGTTATATTTAATTATTATTATTATTTATTACTGATTTATTCAGCTTGTATTATTTATTTTAAATGCATATAAAGGAGAAAAGGGAATAGAATTCAAAATCAGAGTACAGTACTTTGATTCTCTATTAAGTATAGTACTTACATTAGTACAAAGTACAATACTTTGATTCATTATATTCCGCTTTAATGTGGTCATCCGGTGTGGAAAAAGCAACCACAAAAGTGGCTTAATTACAAGGTAGAGGGCGCCATCATCAAGAATGATCTCTAACACAACTTATTAGCTGGCCATTCAAGAGATTGAAAAATATGAACCGCACTCTAATTTTAAAAGACATAGGAATAGTCTGCTCTAACCTATCTAAATTCAATTTTGAATTTTTGTACTTTTTTAATTCTCACTGCTTTCCCTTAATTTCTGGGCATTACCAAAGTTTTCATTCTTTTATGTTTATCACCATCGAGGATGAGGGCCCTGACAGAGCCAGTGAGCTTCAATTATCTTCAACATCATCCCTTATTAACTGCCAAAGCGTTGGAGAGCTGAAGATCTTTTAGCAATACCCAGCAATCCGCGACGGCATGCTGTCGCCCAGTTCCGACTACTAACTGGCCATGACTGTCTAGCAGAACATCTCCATCGCATTAAAGTCTTTTCGAACCCTGGCTGTCCCCTATGTGGTTCAACAGACCCAATGAACAGAGACCACCTCCAACGATGACTTAGCAACTTTACTTGACAGCTACTCGGAGACAGCACTTTACTGGCGTGCAAGAGAACTCTTAAGGCAATGACTTCGGTCATCTTTGGATTTTTTGGACGTTTATTCTTTTGTATTTTTTTCCCTGCTATTGTTGTTATTATTATTTTTTTTATTCTTCTTCTCGTACTTGCCTTGCCATTGGAAATAAAAAATCATCCCTTATTAACTGTTGAAACTAAAAACTAACACGTATGGAACGATTAAACTTGTCATAACGCGGTTGTTGAATAGCCCTCAACTCTAAACGTGATAAATGCTTTTATGTAAATTGTGTTAAGCGGTATTGTTGGATTTACTAACCGATATGAAACAGAAATACTGAACCTCGACCCAATTCCCCACCGTCATAATGCATCTAGAAGGAATGGTTGGTAAACTAAAGATTTTAATTGAAAAGTGCAAATTAAGAGTTTTTTATTAATTAAATGTTTGTTTTTAATAGAAGAGCGGAAAACATGATAACGCTGAATTATTTATTATTTATGTGATTGATTATTTTTAAGTAAAAAATGCGTGGAACTGTTAGAAGTCGTCTAACGAAATCATTTCTAAAATTTAATAATACATCATAATGTAGAAAGATTAACGCCAGAAGAGTTGGAGAAAATTCAGGAGCAATTGAATGACAAAAATAATATTTTGTCTACATTAAATTCAAGTATAGAGAACATCACGATACATGAGCATTTCACTGAAGAAATCGAATCTTCAGAAAAAATGAAAAATAATAATAATAATAATTTCTTTGAAAACTAGATTAATAAAATGAATCAGAGATTAACCATTTTCCAATCAGAGAAACCATTTCAACTTAAATAGATCAGAGAATCTATTTAAGTTGAAATGGTTTCAAATTAATTCATCAAATAATATCAAAAAATTGAAGTTCAAAACTTCATTAATATTAATTTACATTAACAATATCTTTGTTTTATTACTCCTAGTGGTTAGACTTTTGCAATTCATTTGACAGTTCAATTCGCTAACACCCTAAATTAAATGGTAAAAAAAAAAAATATCTCAAATAACGTTTGAACAGAATGCTGCTATGAACATTTTTGGGCCAGCCATATCATATTAAAAACAGAAATGGTAATAAGAATTGTTAATTGATACTGATACATTTTAATTAACGTATACCCTATTAAGAGCTCTAATGATTTAACTAGTTTTTGAAAACTTCTTGATAAAACACATATGCATAGTTTAAAATCGTTGGGAATATTTACTGAAGCATTTGGAATTTACTTTAAATGATTTAATAAAATTAATGCCACCAAATTCAATATTAGAATTTACCTGTTAATATGATGATAACGAGTTTCAATTTAAAACCTCTTTTGTTGTTGTTATCGTGTCCATGGATTTAAAATATAATTATCAATGTTAGATCAAGTCAAAAGTCTTCTCGATAGCGGCCGCAAGCAATGGCGCCGCTTCACTATACATGACTTCTCTTAAGTTGGCACCATACCCAATTGCAAAACATGGGGAGTAAGTGCTGGGCACTCTAGAATGTGCTTAGGTGTTAGGAAAGCGTTGGGGCAATTTCTGCAGGGGATGTATTCCCTGGTCTTGTCTGGGAGAATCTTCATCCCTCTGTAATGATTAGTTCTGAGTCTGCTGATAACTGATGTCAGCTTCCTAGCAACCTCTTTTTTGTTTTGCTTAACAAATAAATAAAAAGCTGCAAACGATCT
Source organism: Caerostris darwini (assembly GCA_021605075.1). Lineage (NCBI taxonomy): Eukaryota > Metazoa > Arthropoda > Arachnida > Araneae > Araneidae > Caerostris > Caerostris darwini. The sequence continues at coordinate 42,397 of BPLQ01004393.1, forward strand.
TCTCATACCCATCAATTTCAAAACGTATCACATAAATATTCGATAAATTATCAAAAGGGAAATTTCCCTTCCATTCATTTGTAGTAGAATATTCAAGGTTGCCGCAAGCCACCTTTCGGCAACTGCAGATGTTTATTTAGTGATATTTCACACACCTATAAAACAATTGCTGATATTTCATTTGTTTTAAATACCAGAAGGGCGATTCTCAAGGTCAAAGGAGCCTGTTTTAGATGCAAATTCGCCTAATGCGAATCTTTTCACACGATTCTAAAAAAATGTAGAATTATGCGACAAATGTGGCTTGAAATCACAGAACTCAATTATCTTCTTATTCAATTACTCACGCTACGATAGAGGAAAAAAAAACAAATGATCTATTGCCGTTGAATCATAGCTCAGTATTCAAATCAAATTATAATATTCAAATCAATCCGATCTGTTTTGAAATTTTACACAGCTGTTACAAATGAAAATGATGAATATGTTGTTCATTGTTCAACGTTCATTTGTGAAAACTGAGCTTCATAATAAATTAAATTAATCTATTGTTAGAATAGAAAATTTTAGCATTTCTTTTGATACTAACAAAATTTTGTCTGTAATTGTCGTCCAGTTGCTATTTATCTGTTTTGATTGAATAAACTACTCATCGTGTCTAATTCTACAAGTCTACAAGGATATGAGTTTTAATCTTTGAGGAGCCAAGGAACTCTAAATAATCTCTGGATCAGATATAACATAGCACTAATACTCAGATTCAAGACAGTTACTTGAAAAAAAAAAGTAACTTAGTACAGAATTCATAACTTTTTCTTTATTATAACAATTTGATACTTTTTTGAGTGTAGCAAATCATCAAATATTCAATCATCCTATTCATCAAATCATTCACTAATCAATATTCATCAAATCATCAATTCAAATATATGGAATGTCATCTTACGATAAATTTAAATGATACGTGTAGATAAAAAAAAGATAAGGTTTATATAAAATTTACATTTTTGTCTTCTTGCTCATTTCAGCCCAATTTATTTTATAGAGTTCTGTGTAATTTAATCTTACAGAGCTAAATTTCTTATATTTATTTATTTAATTTAGTTTATTATTAAATACTTATATTTAATTAATTGCTTTTTTGTATTCATATTTTTTTTTAATTTCATTCACTCAAGTGTTTAGGAAAGGTTTAATATGAGGAAAAGTCAAAATCAAAATCTAAGTTTAACATGAATTATGAATCACAAATGTGAATAAGAAGAAGGTTTAAAAAATTGAATCCATTTCCAGTGTATAATTCTTTGTAGGTGTTTTTGAATGGTTTTTCCAAGAGATTTTAGGATATTTAATCTAAAAATCACTTGGAAAAACCATCCAATAAATCAATAAACCATCCATAATACAAAAACACCTTTGTGGTTTTTTGGATTAAATATCCTAAAATCTCAATTGAACAAATTATTCTTGTTTAATTACCTCAAAAAAAAAAAACTAATACCAATTTTTTTTTCTTCTTGTGATTGATAGCTATGTGCCAAATATAAAGATAATAAGTTCAGTAAAAAAATTGTATTTTGAAATATTATAGTTTTTAAATTATAAGACATACAAACAAATATGCAAATCTCTTGCTTTATAAACAAAGAGATATTTGGATTTATTAAATTATATAGAAACATGACGAAAGAAAAAAAGGCCTCCAGAACTGATATACAAAGTGAATCGTCACCAAGTCAAGAGATGTTCAGTGTGTCCATTTTTACCGACGAGAGAGCAATGGTCTACCGGGGCCGTCTTCTTTACGTCTTTAGTACAGGATTTTCTTTCAAAACCCATATCGTTCCACAACCACCGTATTCACACCGTGCGACTTCTGGCTATTCCCTAAACTCAAAACATTTTGAGTTGATTAAAGAGATTCAGCGTGAATCGCCGGGCGCTTTGAAGGGCATGCCTGCCGATGACATTTTAGCATGCATTGAGGATTGGAAAAATTTGGCATAAATGCATTGTGTCCGGAGGGGATTACTTTGAAGGCGAAGAAATAAATTTGGAAGAATAAATAAAGAGTTTTTGGAAAAAAATAATTGGTCTTACTTTTTCGGCACATTAATATATAAGCTTTTTATACTAAGCTTTCATATAGTATTTGCACTTAAAACTATATTTTTTTTTCAAAACACTTTGTGCAGCATTATTTATTTGAAAAAATAAATTTTTCATATTTAAAATCTACTTTGTAATTAATAATTTTAACACCTTGAATGATCTCAAAATTCGTCCTATTTTAATGAAAACTTCTTGAATTTGTTTTTAAAAAAATATCAACGTTATTGATAGTATTATAATTTTCGAACGTGAATCTCTGCTGATATAAATTTTGTGGTGATGGTCAATTAAATTAAAAAGTAACGTTGTGTGTTTGCCTCTTTTTAATACTGACACTTCATTTATGATATGTTTCTGTAGTTTTGACACGAATTAAAATACTACTGAAAAGTCAGATCTGAGATTTGTATCTCTGACACCAATTATTTTTGTATTCGAATCATAAAAAATGATACATTTTGATTTAATTTAAGAATTTATTTTATTAATTATGTAGATAATCAAATTAGTTACACTAGTAAAGATTTTTTGCACCTTATGATGACACCTGTCTAATCTTCATTTCCACACCGCGTAAGCCTATATTTTTGTGCCACAAATACCAATGAATGCTTTTTGGACTATCTACACCAGGAATGTAACGTCCATTCAAATGAACATAAGCCCATTCGTTTATCCACCAAGCTCCCTGTAGATATCTAGCTCCATTTAAACGATCCCTGTCTTCTGTTGCAAATCTTTGACCGTCATGGAACTTCATACCATCACCTATAACACGAAAAAAAATAATACACAATTGCTAATAAGATCATAAGGATTTTAAAATATTAAAGTAAAACGACTATATTACTTCTCTCACTCCTCAGAAACAGCCTTATCATAACTAAATTAAATTATAATTGTTTAATTAATTCCTGAAATGGCTCATTCTACAGTACTTTTATTTCTGTTCATATATTTTCCAGACAGAATAGTGATTTTTATGAGTTCATTTTGTTCCTTCACTCGTTATTCATACGTCTTAAATCCAGATCATAAACACTCTATGAAATTTAAAGTAGAAAGTGAAAACAAGAAGGGGATATTTGGTACTTCGGGGCAACATTCATTCTCATTTAATAGCATGATCTTATAGATTTTTATTTTGAATATTTGGGACCTCGTGCTCATCATCTAATATATAATACATTTCCGCGCACGAATATTCACTCCGCAAACAAAATTCAATGCAAGTTCTTAGCTCAATTAATTTAGACATTTACAAAATCGCCGGAATCAATTTTAGCGTCTCACAGAGCCAAGCGTAACTCAAAGCTAATGAATATTTTAACATGAAATTTCACACAGATGTCAAGGACAGTGCCAGCAACCTAAAAAGGAAAAAAAAATTAAAATTCCATATGCCCGAGAAATTTTAATTGAAAATTGGTTTCACTTTTTGGACACAGTAGTATTCTACAAACAACTCTCCGAAGGATATGAGTGATTGCAAAATACGCAACCATTTGAATCTGGGACATTCTGAGCCAGCATCACATGCTATCACTGGCGGTTTACAAGTTGGCGAGTTTGCACACTTGCTAGCTATTACTAGGCTACAAGTCGAATTTCCAACTCATATGAGAGTAATCCGAGTAAAACTCCTACTAGTTGACTATTCATATAATCAAATGTTTCAGACGCTATTCTTCTGAAATAGCGGAACTCGATTAGGAACACAACAAGCATATCAAACTCAAAACCGCTATACATTTGTAAGCTATATCTTTTGAAGCCATTTCTGGTAATATTCTTTCGAATGTTATCAAGGAGCAGTGGTATATTTGTAAGCTATATCTTTTGAAGCCATTTCTGGTAATATTCTTTCGAATTTTATCAAGGAACAGTGGTATATTTGTAAGCTATATCTTTTGAAGCCATTTCTGGTAATATTCTTTCGAATGTTATCAAGGAGCAGTGGTAGCAAAAATTGAGGATTAACAATCTAAAAGTAAATATGTTAGAAGAAAAGTAAAAGTAAAATTATCATTTAATACATTCTACAAACAGCTCTCCAAAGGATGTGAGTAATTACAAAATACGCAACCATTTGAATCTGGGACCCTCTGCAAGCCAGCATCGCATGTTATCACTGGGCCACAAGTTGGCGGGTTTGCACACTTGCTAGCTGTTACTAGGCTACAAGACGAATTTCTAACTCATATGAGAGTAATCCGAGTAAAACTCCTAGTAGTTGACTATTCATATAATCAAATGTTTCAGACGCTATTCTTCTGAACTAGAAGAACTCGATTAGGAACACGACAAGCATATCAAACTCAAAACCGCTATACATTTGTAAGCTATATCTTTTGAAGCCATTTCTGGTAATATTCTTTCGAATGTTATCAAGGAGCAGTGGTAGCAAAAATTGAGGATTAACAATCTAAAAGTAAATAGGTTAGAAGAAAAGTAAAAGTAAAATTATCATTTAATACATTCTACAAACAGCTCTCCAAAGGATGTGAGTAATTACAAAATACGCAACCATTTGAATCTGGGACCCTCTGCAAGCCAGCATCGCATGTTATCACTGGGCCACAAGTTGGCGGGTTTGCACACTTGCTAGCTGTTACTAGGCTACAAGACGAATTTCTAACTCATATGAGAGTAATCCGAGTAAAACTCCTAGTAGTTGACTATTCATATAATCAAATGTTTCAGACGCTATTCTTCTGAACTAGAAGAACTCGATTAGGAACACGACAAGCATATCAAACTCAAAACCGCTATACATTTGTAAGCTATATCTTTTGAAGCTACTTCTGGTAATATTCTTTCGAATGTCTAGTGTTATCAAGGAGCAGCGGTAGCAAAAATTGAGGATTAACAATCTAAAAGTAAATAGGTTAGAAGAAAAGCAAAAGTAAAATGACTATATTACTTCGCCCCCTTCTCAAAAACAGCCTTATCACAATCAAACTGAATTATAATATTTTTATTCATACCTGAAAAGATTCATTCTATCGCACTTTTATCTCTGTTCATATATTTTCTCGACAGAATATTGATTTTTGTGGGATATTTTTGTTCCTTTACGTATTGATGATACGTCTTAAATCCAGATCATAAACACTGCATACAATTTAATAAGGAAGGGGAGAAAAGCTGATATTGGATATTATGGTCTTCAGGCATTGTCATTTAATAGCGTGATCTTATAATTTTTTTAATTTTTATATTTGGATCCCTAGGGCCTGAATGGCCGAGTGGCTAGCGCTCTGGCGCTCTGTACCACAGGTTTCAGGTTCGAGTCCCGGCGGTGCCATGGATGTTTGTAGTGGTTCGGAATCCACTTTAACCCGTAGGTCCCGGTCCTAATAGAATCGTAGAGCGTTGCGGGGGCATTGTTACTCCGCGTCCGTGGCTTATCTTCAAGTGACACGCGCCCCCTGTGTAATGCAAAATGAGTACGTCTGTGCAGCGCTTGCCTTAAGGCATCCAAGACCAAGCTGTCTAAGTGGTTGCCGGCATTAGAACAAATATATATATATATATATATATATATATATTTGGATCCCATGTTCTAATATATGCTCCAAACAGCTCTCCGAAAGATATGAGTGATTACAAAATAAGCAACCATTTGAATTCGCCGCCTACTGCAAGCTTGCTCAGCATAAGCTGGGCCATAAGTTGGGCGTGTTTGTTTGCTTACTAGCTCGTACTCGAGTTACGTAGAACTACACATCGAATTTGTGAGACAAATGAGAGTAACCTGTGTAAAGCTCCAATTAGTTGACTATTGATATAACATAATGATTCAGACATTTTACTTCTGAACTGGAAGAAACCTATTAGAAAGCCAACAAGCAGACCAAACTCAAAATTCCTATGCCTACATTGCGAATGGGTACAATGCATTTGTAAGCTATATCCTTTGAAGCCATTTCTGGTAATATTCTTCCAAATGTCTAGTGTTATCAAGGAACAGCGGTAACAAAAATCCTAAGTGATTCGCAATCAAATGTTAAGGGTTAAAGAATAATGCGTCAAACAAAAAAGTGTAAGCAACACATACTGACTCCTCATTAAAAATATTATTATACTGATCCAAAATAATTACCTGCATCTCCACTGTAGCCACTAATATGTATAGTATAGTTGCCAGCTTCATCATCTATACTGAAAGTTTTGTATACTGCAATTCGACGCTCTCCGTTGTGATCTTCCAGATCAAAACGTATTTCGCATGGTGCTTGGTTGGTCAATGCATATATGTTATCGTTACCTAATAAGAAAAGTTTAAAAAAAAATTTTTTTAATAGAAATTGAATTGTGAAAAATTTAAGAAATATTTCTACACATTGTAAGCATACATACCTAACCAGAACTCTGTTGCAATATTTCCAAACCCTTTTTTGTAGAAACTCCAACCCTTATTAAAATATTGCTTTCCTGGATAAAAACCTCGTCTTTGAATTACCTAAAATAATAACAAAATAAAACATTGTTATATGAATTTTCTAATGAAGAATTTTTTTTGAAAAAAATAATCTTTTTTATATTTGTTATTCTCATTTGTAATCTAATTTTTTTTCTTCTGTAGGAAATAATTTTAATCTTTTTAATAAATTATATAATTCTTTTTCTGAATATAGCACAAAAATGATAACCGATTTTTTGGAAACTAACTATCTTCTGGTCGATCATATTGATGGCAAATTTGTCAGGTTTTGTGATTAAGTCGGAGATGATATAAAGGTACGCATGATTCAAAATTCAAGAAATACTATGTAATTTTAAATATGAATGCATTGGTGACTGAAATTTAAGCAACAGAGAATTTATCATATTTGGCGAAAGAAACAACGTATAAATTAAAAAAAAATTAAGGCTGGAGATCGAACAGATTCACTTGTAAAGTTTTTTCCCCATTTTTGAATAACTCTTAATTCAATATCTAATTTTGATTTTATATTAGAGCTATAGAAAATTTTCGCTTTTATTCATATGATATCTTGATCATTTATCAGATATACTATATCACAAATTATAAATTTATAATTAAATTTTTTATTAACATATTCGCCCAGATAAACTCAAGTAAAGTGTATAAAAGGCACAAGCAAATTAGTCAGGAATGAAAAATTTTCTATATTAGTATGTTTTTAAAAAAATGTGTTTGATATAACAAACAGCTAGTTCTCTAATTCTATCAGTACATTGATTTCCAGATAAAACATTGAAATAGCAATGTTGTAAAATGAAAAATTAGTAGACGACATGATATGAATAATGCCAGCCGTAGGCATAAAAGGATGTCTTGAAGGCTGCCAAAGACATTCGGAGGAAGCTAGTGGTTCAATGTATAAATGTAATCATGGAAATCCACGCCATAATAATCAGGATCAAAGTAAAGAAACAATCATTACTTTGGTACTGCTAAATAAAATTTACTTTGATTCCGAGATCTGTATGTAGATATACAACAATCACAACTGCTCAGAATTATAGCGTGTCTACAAGCACCTCACAGATCAATGACAGAACATCAGCATTCTTTCAATCTTGTTGTGCCAATAAAAACAATTGCATCATGACAAATTGTTTAAAGACGGCTACATGCAGATAAGCGAATAGAAGGAAACCCATGAGTTGCATTTTATTGACGTCATTTCTTAGAAGAAGCCACTTAAACTTAAGCCACTGAAACTACTTTGAGATCACCTCAATTGAGCAAAACAATAATGAGGTACTATATTCTTTACTGATGAGTCCAGTCTATAAACAGATCACCAATAATTATTGATTTAGGAGATCCCTGGAATTTATTATTAGACCAAGCAATATTTGCGAAAAGCACAATTACAGAAAATGGGATTTGGTGGTTTTGGCAGAGATTGCTGTCGGCGGCCTCACTGATCTCCACTTCTACCCTCGTGGTGTTGTGATTACTGCGAAATATAATAGTGGTATCCTTGCATAGAAACCCGTGGTTCCTTGTTCTGGTTTTATCAACAATATTGTCCATGTCCTCCGCATTATTAGCCCATAATTAATTTCTGGAAAATTGCTTCATAAGAAATGCCTATCACGATAACCCGAATCCCACTGAGCATGTAAGTGACATGATGGATTTACATTTGCATTTATTGTCTGATATATTTTGGAAACTTTCGATTTCAGAGTGATTTTTTCTCTATATCCAAAGCTGTCATAGATGATCTCATTTTGATATGAATCGACACTTTTGGACTAGTGGTATATGAACAGAAGTTATCAAATTCCTAATAAATAACTTAACCATTAAATATTTTATAAGCATTTCAACTTTTATGTTATCCTACACAATAAGGTTACTGTTTTCGTGTTACTTCTGCTTCTGCGTTACACTATTATTTACTGATTCTTTTCTTTTCATATATCTAGTCTAATATTTTTTTATTCTAGCCCATGATCTGTGAAAATGTCACTAATGATCATATATTGTGACAGATCATATATTGTGACTATTCACAGATCTATTTATTACGACTTTTCAAATAAAGAGTTCTCATGTTATCTGCTTTTTTTACTTTGTTGCTAGTACGAGTATTTAGATCAGTTTTATTCAAAAGTATTCATTTCATTAAACGAAAATGGTACATTTTCCTTCCCAGATTCTTTGTCAATTAAATTTCAAATTTAATTTGTTTTGGAAAATAATTTCAAGTTTCATGTTGTTAAATTCCATGAAGGATTAGTGAACCAACTAAGAAGATTCTCAACATCGATTTAGTATGCAAACATTAGATTTTCTAATTATAGTAGAAGTTCTACATATATATAGTCTAGTATAATCTACTTTTATTATAACCATAATACTTAATGCGGACATTACCTTTTTCACTTGATAGAAATAAAATGATTCATGTTAAAGAAAAATGCAACCAAAACTTACTGTCCATCCCCCTCCATCTGTATCCAAATCGCAGTACACATTCAAAGATTCATTCTTTGACTGTTGACTTTTTGGATAAATGGTGTAGACTCCACTCTTGGTATACTTAGTCGCCAAGATCTCTGAGCAATCTTTAGGTCTCTGGCCGACAGCGATTGACTCAGCATTTAAAGGTACAACATCGGGATCAGTCACCAGGGAATCGTATTGTTTGTTGGGATCAGCAGGTTCTGTAAACATGTAACATGTAAACATGAAGAAGTGTTATTTTATTATTCAATAACAATGAAATAACCAATTGAGTACATTGGGCAATTGCTGGTAGCCCTTTAGCTAAATCTCTGATCTATGTGCATTTCATGTAAGATTCACATTGTAAATGTATTATCCTAATACACGGTTGTTAAATTTATTTTGTGCTGAGGCTACATATTATTCAGACCTAAATTTTTATATTGTTTTTCTTTTCTGAATCGTTCAAATGTATGTGGTGCCGACATTTATGTATTATTTATGAGTTATATGCATTATTTAAGAAGAAGATTACGAAGGTATAATTATTATCAAGAAGGTACAATACAAAGCATGTATAAGAAATTAATTTACATTAAAAGTATACTAATGGCATGTTAACAAATTTGGCATGTTAAAATGGCATGTTAACAGCCGTTAGCCGTTCATGAAATATGTTTAACATTTGCTGATGATTTATGTTACTCAGATATTGTTGACACTTTAAAGGAAATTGAAGTTACAGAAAGTAAAGTTTGTATTTACAACATGCTTTGTTATGATAGTTAGATGATAGCTATAAAATTTTAAAATAACCATATTTTAATTTAATAAATTTTGTTTTTTTTCTTTATTTCATTATTATCCTATTAATTTCATACAACTATTCAAACCTCTATCCGTTTTATTTCACTCTTTATTACTGCGTTAAAACAAACATAACTAACATAACATATCACTTAAACCACTACAATTTTTAAATTTTTTTTAGTAAGAATTGCCGTGCTATAATAGTTTGCTGTACTAATATAGTGCAACAGCTGTCAAATTTATACACGTGTCTTTTGAAGGTTAGGGCTAACTAAAAATCATATGGATTTTATACTAATAGCGCCATCTATGAGACAGCCTACGAACTTTTCAGCCCCCTGTTACTATTCTTATTTTCAAAATCTAAACCTTTCGGAGTGTTTAATGCAGGAAATTGTCTTTTAGAGGGAACAACACATTCTAAGTCCATTTGAAAAAAAAAATAGTAAAATGTATTAAAAATATTGTTTTCTTTTTACTTTTAAAATATCTTTAATGAGGTAAATGCAGTGCGATTTAAATTTAGGAATGTAATAAAAAAATTATTAATTATTTTAACATACATACTTTTAGACGAATTTCCCTTAATTTCCGTAATGAACTTTCTTGTGTATTTCAGGTAGTTGTCTGATTTCGTTTTTAACAAACGTTCCTCTGGTGTAACTTCATTATCTACAAAAAAAAATTACTTGAAATTATAGTGTGGAAAATATGAAAAAACTTAAATATTATACTTAAAATTAAAATTTTCGATATACTTCCGTTAAATTTTTCTCGGTAAATTATGCATAGTTTAAATTTTGCTACAGTCAAAGCTTAAATTAAAAATTAATTTTTAAAATTAAATTATTAATTAAAATTATAAAATTATTACTTATAAAAAAATTAAAATTTAATTTTAAAATTAAAATTATTAAAATTAAAATTAGGGTAAAATTCGTTACATTACAATTGAGAATGAAACAGTGGCTCCCAAAAGTCTTCGTTTACTTACGAATTTCAATGAAATACTGCCTATATCTATTAATAAAAATCAATATTTTAGGATAAGAATTTTTATCATATCTATAACACTTTTTTTAAATAATTTAATAATTTAAGAACATAATAACCAAAAAATGTTACCACACAAAAGTTTTCACACACTTAGAAAACATCTATATATATTAATAAGCAGTGTAATATTTCGTTCAATTAGTATTTAGTAGGTTATCTTACATCAGCCTGGCTACAGACTACCTGGCGGCCTGATGGTCAATTGGCTATCGCTCTGGCCTTAATATTCTAATAAATGACTCAAGTTTGAGCTTTTTAGTCTTGGTGTTAGATAATGCCTACCATTTGAAAAAACAATGGCTTAGGCATATGTGTTATTTCTATATTATTACCATCACCTTATTACTTATAACATTTTCCAATAATATATATTATTGGAAAATGTTACAATTTTTATTAATTTTAACATTAATTATAATTTAAACATTATTAATAATTTAAACATTAATTATAATTTAAACATTATTAATAATTTAAACATTATTAATAATTTAAACATTAATTATAATTTTTGATTTTGTTATAATCTTATAATTTTCCATAAGTAAGTGAATCATCTCTTCTACCCAAATGATTAGGTGGTCTGATGGCCAATTGGCTAGTGCTGTGGCCTTTGTTACCAAAGGCTTCAGTTCGAATCTTTGCGGTGGCATGGATGTTTGTGAGTGGTTCGGAATCGACATTAAACTGTAGATCCCGGTTAGCATGCACCTCCTCCTACACAAGACGATCCACCGACTTGCTTTATTACTTCAAAGTAAGTTCTTAAGTTCCTCATTTTTTTTATTCCGCTTAAAATTAAAGTTCTACTGAAACCTTTTCTTTTTTCTAATGCAGCTGGCAAGCGAGACCGTGATCTTTTTATGCCATAAGGGCTGCGCCGACGTTACTCACTTTGCACTACCCAGGGAACGCGTGTAACTTGAAGATAAGCCACGGACGCGGAGTAGCAATGAACCCGCAACACTCTACCATCCTATTAGGATAGGGACCTACGGTTTAAAGTGGATTCTGAACCACTACAAACATCCATGGCACCGCCGGGATTCGAACCCAAAACCTGCGGTACCTAGCGTTAGCCACTCGGCCATCAGGCCCCACTACTGAAACCAAAATGGTTAAATTTGTTTCCATCTTCAAATAAGACACGACTCCAATACGTTTCTGGCATATTTGTCACTGACTTCACAAAGGAAAAAATAATTTCTAATTTTTGCACTTACGAAAAATTTTTATCCTACAGAACGCCCATGTCTTCCAGCTGATATGAACACTCGTCGAACGTTTAGGTGAAATTAAAGAAGAATTTTTAGTAATTCCGTCGAAATTTTATACAACACTCAAATCTGGTTTTTCACTACATTATTATAATTATTAATTTATGATCACGTTAACTTCTCCTCTGCATCATTTCTTACCTTGTTTTCGATCCTACTTTCTTCTGTACAGGAATTTATCACAAACTACACCATAAAAAGAGATAAAGTTGCTACTTTAAAGGTACTTCGAAATAGTTTTTCGGTAATATGATGAAAAATGGAACATAATAATAGATTTTTTTTTCCGCCTACAGTACTTTTACTACAGTTTTTTTGAAGTGTACAAACATATTTGTATGCCACAATATATGAAGTACAAGTAATACAAAAACAAATTTTTAAAGTCAATTCCTTCTTTTTTTTTCATTATATTGCAGAAAGTCCTTTATAAATAATTTTCATTCATTTTTTTAAGTTATCTGGAGCCATCTATTGGTAGATACATGCAACTTAAATCTAAAAAAAAAACACTAAAATTAATTAATTTAAAATTAATTATATTTGAAAAATTTAATGTATTTGAACTGAATTAATATTGAAAATTTGAAAAGTCAATTCCTTCTTTTTTTCCATTATATTGCAGAAAGTCCTTTATAAATAATTTTCATTCATTTTTTAAGTTATCATCTATTGGTAGATACATGCAACTTAAGTTAAAAAACACTAAAAAATTAGAAAATAATATTTGAAAAAAAAACTCTATTAACTTGAGTATCATGGATGAAAAAGAAAATGTATTTTGAGTGGATGAACGTATTGAAAATTTGAACACGATATATATATATATATAGGGAGAGTGTGAGCAAATAGAAGGAATTGAAAAAAAAAAAAAAAAAAAACAGCAATCTCGAATTATAGCAAAATAATAAAAGCAAAAATAATAAAAGCAAATATAATAAAAGCAAATACATACGATAAAAATAATAAAAGCAAATATATTAGGCTATATTTCAAATTTAATTAAAAAATTTTTGAACGTTTAAAATTAAAAAATATAGAATACATTAAGAAGAATACTCAAACACGATCGTTTCAAACGTAAAAAATTAAGAATAATAATATCCAGAAAAATAAGCTAAATTAAAATCAGACGATTTTTTATATTAATGCCAATTTGTAGTTACGTTATTTTAAAAATTGAACAATATATATTAAATAAATAAAAATATTTGATAATAAAATAAAAACAATTAATAATTAAATGAATAAATTAAAATCAGACGATTTTTTTATATTTCCAATTTGTAGTTAAATTATTTTAAAAATTGAATAATAAATATTAAATGAATAATAAAAACATTTGATCGTAAAATAATAATAATTAATAATTAAAATAATTAATTTTTTTATCCAACTTATTACAGCAACAATAAGCTATTCGCTGTCGTTGGCCGGATCGATGACACTGGCGGGTCGGATTTGGCCCGCGGGCCGTAGTTTGGAGACTCCTGATCTAGCTAATGAGGCATGATGCTGAACATCACAAACGCCATCAAGTCTCGTTTTTGAAACAGTGTCTACAACAAAACCTCCAGTGAATTGAACCTCCGTCACCAGCGGCGCAGGCTGCGAGAGAGCCACGAGTCGGGCGAGTATCAAATATTATAATTATAAGTAAATTAAATACAGAATGAAATGCAATTATAATATGTGTAAGTGAAACTAAATACGCAAATATGAGAAATTAATTTTAAGTAACAATAGCGATTTATTATTTTATTCCGTCCTTCATTCAGCATAATTTTGAAAAAAATTTTAGATTTTTTTTTAATTTTAATTTTTAATAATTTTTTTAATGTAATTTAATTTTTTTGTAATTTAATTTAATTTAATTTTTAAATTAAATATTTTTTTTAATTTTTAAGATAATTTAATTAATTAATTAATTATTGTTTGATTTTAATTAAATTAAATTAAATTATTTTTTTTAATTTTTGGATTTTTTTTTAATTAACCAGTAAAGTTAATTGGTTTCTATTACATATTTTTTTAGCAATCCCATTAAATTCTTAACGAAATATCTTGTTAGATGGTGGCTGCTGGTGTGATAACTAATTTATTTATTCATTGTCTGATTTTTACTTATTTCCAAAAAGTAAATGTATGTATTTATGGTTAAATTTTTGTTTTTATGTCTTTAATAACATTTTTGTTGTTGTTTTTAATTGTTTTTGAGTATTTTTAATATTAAAAAATTCAAATAGAGATTGAATGTTTTAAACCGAATTTCTAATTTCTTAAGACATGAAAAGATGGACAGTGGTAAATTTGCACAATATTTTTATTCAAAAATCTTCTTAGTTCTGTTTCTGCAATTTTTGTAATTATTTTTTCTCTACAAAGTTGTGTTATTTTGCTAGTTCGTATTAAATGGAAAAATATAGCATAAATTATTATTATTTTACTTAAATGAGTATTTTAAATGATGAAAAATAATCGATGTTCTGCCTTTACTCCGAAAAGTTTTGCATAATTTAAATTATGAATGATTTAAATAATGAATTATTAAATGATGAATAATTAAAAGATGAATGATTAAAGGATGAATGATGAATTATTAAAAAACGAATGATTTAAATGATGAGCAATTTTTAAAATATGATTATATGATGTACATTTGTCGACTAAAAATTATCAATTTAATTCGGATAACAAGTACTTTTACATACTTACCACAAGTAGGATATAGTTCTTTTGCTTTGAAGAATAATTCTTCTGCTAATTCAAATAAAGCAAGAGCTTTTTCCGTTTTACCACAAGTTGATTGCTTTTCTTCTGCTGCATAAATACCTGCCACGAGAATTAGACAGATAACTCCACAAAAACAGAAATGCTTCCTAAGGAGAAAGTAATTTTCATTTAATTTGAATGTTCTGTAACATTTTTTGTAGAAAAATATCTTACACACAGAAAGGATTAGTAATCTGAAATTAAAGAAAGGGATATTACATCGAAATTATACATGTCTTTTAATTAATAATTAGATCTCTATCTGAATTAATCGTTTATCGATTAAAGAATAAACCAATAAAACCGTATGTAATCACAAGCAATATAATTTGAATTTATATCTTTTATGTTATTGAAATCTAGGGAATTACATATCTATTTTAAATAGTAATTTACAATAATATCTTTTTTTTTAGTAACAAATGACAAATATAAATTAAACTTAAAATTTTCCTTACAAAATAAAACAATTATATTACTATAAAAGTCATTTTAATTTACATTTAAGTTATACAAAAAAAAACTTAGTAAATTAACTTACTTAGGATGCAGAATAATAGAGTTGTTCATATTATTATATCTTTGGTAAATTTGAATTTCGAAAACAATTTAATAAAATTCAGGATCACAAATAACGAAATAATATTCTAAAAGCTGATCTATACAAGTGATGAGAAGACTTTTGCTCTGGGTTTTTTCACAAATAGACTGTGAATTATTTTTCTCAAAACCAGGAAGAAAGGCAGGTGTGTCAATAAATTGGCTTCATCTTGGGCTGAATATATTATCCCACTTACTATAACTTTTCATTTAATGCGACAGTTAACAATATATAGAATGAATATCATACATCATACATGATGGCAATTAATTTTTTTCTTTTCTTTTTTCTGAATGTGTTCCTTAATCCATAAAGCACATGCATTATTTCTTATTAATTTAACACATTAATAAGGTCAATTTAAGTTGTTGTTGTTACACATCGTTGGGCCTAGCTTACAACTAATATATATAGTGCGTGTGTGTGTGAATAATCTCCTAAACCAGGGCTGGGCAAACTGTTTCGGTCGCGGGCCACAAATTGAAAAAAAAATGAGATGAATGAAATTGTGATTTCAATTTTAAAAGTTCCTTATATTGAGGTTCGAAGTGAGATGTACTGATTCTAAGGAACGAGGTTAAATGCTCATCTGTCAGTCTACTTCTGAAATAATTCTTTCTAAGGTTCATAGTTTAAAAGTTTGATATCACCTAAGGTCCTGTCCTATAGTTGAAAACATTTGAAAATTAATTTGTTAATTGTTTAATTTTTTTTTTTTTTTTTTTTTTTTTTTTTTTTGTTAATTTAATTAACATTTTGTCAAATAAAGAAGATGAAGCAAACATAGCACAGATTTTCTGGCCGTGAGATATTAAATTTGGGAAACTTGCTTTCGATAATGATTTATAAAACTCTAACTCATTTTTGGCATACTTAGAAACAACTATTTGTGATGATTGTTAGATCGCAACTCAATTAATTCAACCTGTAAATCTGTCCTCACTGCATTTAATACTTTACCGATTGAAAGCTTTGTGCTTGCTATTTCCATCGAATTATGTTTTGCAGAGAAAAGATAGAGAAATTAAAAGATAGTCAGTCCTTCAGACAAAAGATCATCAGTCCGGCAAATTAAAATTCTGTCCGCGGGCCGGAAGAACCTTCCGGTGGGCCGTAGTTTGCCCATCCCTGTCCTAAACGTTTATCCTGTAGAAAAATTATCTCTCTATGAGGCGGATTGCAGATTTAGAAAATTTCAGCAGAAACACGTATTTCCTCTCTACTTTATAAATACAAACTCTTTGCAATGGGGAAACTTTAGAAAAAATATGCATTTCTTAAAAGTTATCCATAAATTGAAAAATTATCATGAGCAAAACGTTTATTTTCAAGTATTTTCTGGTATTCCAAAAAAGAAAAAAGAAAAGAAAGCTAGTGTCATACTAGATACGAGCAATTTCTTTTGTGATATCACCTAAGTACATCATTTCACATAATCTTCTCATTTTTAAAAGCAATAACTGCCCCGCAAGCTTCAATGAGATTCGTACCAAAGACTTATTGCATTCTAGCATACGATATCATTGAACTACGAGTTGGATAAGTTTTATATTTAATTAAAATGTTTTTCAGTTTTGATTTCTTCATAAAGTTAGCTTTAGAAAGAATTAAAAAAACCCAATAAAATGTCCATTTAAAAAGCCACAATTAAATAATTGCAGAATAAAATTTACAAATACTTTAACTCAGAACCTATAATATGAAGATACTGGAACGAAACCGTTTTGTAACTCAAGGACGATAATGTATAGTATAAGACAAACAATTATATGACTCAGAATTACAGATACATAACACTATGAAATGATATTAAGTTTTTTGTAATATTAAACGGAAAAAAAAATTTAAAAACTAGTGTGCATTTATTCTTAATCATATTCAAAGTTTAAAGAACTAATATGCACCACGCACCAATAGAATTCAACGATGAAAAAAATGCTACATTAATTCAATAGATATTTGTTGCATCGTTATCAAGTAAAGGTAATTTAAAGTTTTTCTAATTTAGTCATCAATTATTGCAAGTGAAGGAAAAATATTTCCCATTTATTTCCTCAATAAAGAAATGTTTCTTAAAGTAATTAACTTACAAACCACCATTACCGCTCATTGTATTACTATACATTTTTAAGAAATTCTGCATGAATATATTTGTATGAATAATCTTTAAAATTATATAAACATCATGTGAATATTAATAGAAAATCCGAACTTCTTTATGAACTTCTCATTTATAACTTTATTAACTATTTTTTTTTTATTCATTATTTTCTTAATTTAAAATAACTTATAATTATAACTACAAAAGTTTAAAAAACTTTTAAACTACTACAAATAAAACGTATGAAAAATGCTTTAAAAAGAAAATGCTGTTAAAAAAAGAAAGCAATGGAATCTCAGATTATTATTATATAAAATATATTTATGTACGATCTAATATGAGAAATCATTAGCATATTTTTTTTTTATTTTGTAATATTCAACTATCGATTTGAAGATCGACTTGAAAATGTAGTATATTATTTAACAGTTGCCAAATCAACAAGTTTGTTCATATTTTTGTCTTTTTTATATTTTTTGCTAATTATGGCGTATGATTAGTGAAATATATTAAAACAAAAAATCAAAAAAATTATGCTCTATCACAAAACTGCTTCAAAGACTTGCTGCCCGACTAGTCATACGTAAATTTTACTTTAAAAAATCGTGTGTGTTTTTTTTAAAGAAACTTTTAGAGTTTGATAAAGATTCAAACATGGAGCATGATACGACTAAATTGAAAAAGTATCATTTAAGCAATAGCAAAATATTTTTAATGTTCACTTAATTAATTGCAAATAAAGAGATTATAATTTTTGTCAATGTCTTTATACTATCTAAATTATTCTTTTATTAATTTATTTTTCAGCCTAACACACAACTCTCCATCCTATTGGCTTTCAAGATGTCAACCATAGATAGTTAATCATCTAGATCAATAATGATTGATGTCAACCATCAGCAGCCTTCAAGTTTATTAATTCAAGAATTCATTACGCATCTTATGATAATTTTTATCAATATGTTGCATTTTAAAATTGAATTCAACAAAGTAGCTGTGACTGTAGAGAGATACTGTATCAAAATATGCAAGCTTATTTAGTTCAAAATATACCTCTGAACAAACAATTTTTGGTAGAAATTTTATATAAAAATGACGCATAGAAATTATTTTAGTAATCACTTTGGCACTTATTGACAACAGAATGCAAACTATATCCTGCAACATTTAATCAAATAATATCCGCAATTTTAAATAATATCCAGATAAAATTTTTAATTTACATTTTATTACGATATTCTTAAAAGTTATTATGCAATAAACTTTATGTAATTACATTAAAGTTAATATTAAAAATTAAATTAAGAAACGTTATGATAAGCCAAATAATTACGTTTAATATTAGTAATTCTTTAACATTTAAATTACGTTATTTTTGTTATAAAATTTCTGCATGAAAATAGACAATCGGAAACGATTCATCGACAAAATAAAATAAGTTAAACGTTTTATTTAATACCAAACATATAAATAAATAGAAAAGATTTTAAAATCCTTTATGCGTATAAATATAAATAAATTATCTTAAGATGATTGGTCAAAACAGATGTAGTAGTGAATATTTACACCTTTTTATTCTCCATTTCTAAACATGCCGGACAGAAAAGAATGAAATCATATATGTAAGCAACATCACAAAAATATAGTAATCAGCAAAATAAATTATCGTATCTATACATATTATATCGTATTCTATTCTACACATAATATATCGGGAAGTGTTTCATATTGTAAAATAACATGATGTTTTTAACAGATCGATAAAAGAAAATCAGGTTCCAGTTTACTATGAGAATAAAGCATGCAATACATGTTTTTTTAACAAAAAAATAGTTCTCCATGAAAAAACAATTATAACAATTTATTTTATTTATTGTGGTTAAAAATAGAGTAATTTTACTTGCTGCCAATTTTTTTTTCGGTTTCTTAAAAATTTGGATTGTTTTATATTATACACTGAAATCTTTATGTCTCAGAAAAATCACAGAAATTGTGTCTCAAAATCACAGAAATCATGTCTTATGTCACATCTTCATTTGTGGCAACATATTGTAAATATATTTCAACATATTGTAACGAATAACAATTCAGTATGTCGTGAAGTTCAGTATCAGTATTCAGTATGTCATGCGTATTTATCAATTTAAGATTCGAATCTTTTTTTTAATTCAATCTGCAAATCCTCTGTACAGTCTCAAACTAAATTACTTACATACACGAACTATCAATAAAACCTGCTATATATATATATAATAACAAAGACCAATATAATTAAAAAAAGATATATATGAAATAGTAAATATCAAAATTGAGTAGCATTATTGTAACAATATTGTTTTCATTCATAAATAAAAACTTTATTAAAATCACTAAATGTTCTGGTCTATCGTTGAATTGCAGTCTCTGAAAATTTTAACTCTACTTGTAAATTTTAATTGTTAAATTAAAATAAAATACTCTATTTACATTAGAAAGTTAATGAGTTAAAAAAACATTTAGTTACAATTTTGATATTTTTTTCAAGAACAAAGATAAAATTAATTTTTTAACTCCAAAAATGCATATAAAAGTAACAAAATATTTTACTAGAAAATCACATTTTTTTTATTATATACCTTTATTACTGTAAAAATGTATTATTAAGTTACTTAAGTAACAATATAATTAACAATTTAAAATATCAATAATTAATGAAGAATCAATATTTAATAAAATATCAATGCAATAGTGGACTTACATGTTGGAAAATAATACCGGATACTGAATGGAATTTTTTTTAATACAGATGATGAATTAAAACTAAAACTTTACGTGTTATTAATGTCAAGAGTAAAGGAAATTTTACTTATGAAAACTTATTTAATGAAAGTTTTGCTTTACTTTTCAGATGTCAAGGGTTGCGTACTCTTCGCCAATTACTCAAAATCTGATGAGCTGCTGGGGCTATCAAGTGGGAAAACCTTCGCTGTGTTTATTTCTCTAGTTCTTTTTTCTTCTTCTTCATCGTTGGCATTCCCAGATTTAAGAGTTGATATTGTTGCTTATAACTTAAGTTTCCATACATGGCTATGTTTGGGAGAAACATTTTGTAAATATTATTCCCACGATTATAGATTTCAATCTTATTAGGCAGCTGCTTGACATTTATCAAGATAATTTTTGTGATTACAATACACAGATGTAAATACAATGGCTCGTCTCTTCATTTCCTGTTTTTTTATATTCGGTGACTACAATTCAATTCTGTAAAAATGTAGAATTATGCTACAAATGTGGCTCGAAATTACATAGCTTATTTCGATCACTTACCTTACAGTAGAGAAGAAAACAAATCGTCTATTGCCGATGAAAAGGAGTTCAGTATTCTAAACAAAATATGATATTCAAAACAATCCCATCGGTTTTGAAAACTTGTAAAATCTCTGTGATGAATGAAAATGATGAAAATGTTAAATTATGCTCAGATAAGCGAAGTCAACGTTCATTTGTAAAAACTTAACTGGTTAAGAAATTAACTTAATCTATGGTTAGAATATATTTCAATTTATTCCTTTGGTTCTGACAAACCTAAAAGCGAATTATATAATATTATAAAATTTGAGTTTAAGAATAGAGAAGATCGTAACCTAAACATCGTAATTGAAGTTATTCAAATGAATAATATTTGTGCTACTCAATTACTAATGCATGATAAAAATATTAAGTTTTATAGATTTTTAAACATATCCAGTTAACAAATAGTTATCAGCACTATGCAAATTATATAATGATTTTGATAGGTTCCAGTTATTTCGGGATAGTTGCAGGATATATAATAAGACAATGAAGACTGTTCCTTTTTCTAGTGAAATAAAAGATAGTAACAAATAAAATATTTAAAATAAATAATTTTTAATGATTTAATTTTTTTAAAATTTCATTTTTAGTGGTATATATTTTTTTACAATGTGCGTTAAGTATAATTATTATTATATTATTTATGTTTACATGCAAGAATAATAGTAAACACAACAATAATAATTCATTATATTTCAATTTTTCATTCCAAAAAATGTTTATAATGGGTCTAAATCTATAATATATAATTTTACATGCAAGCTATTGTTTACATTTCTGATTTATAATCACAAAAATAAACATGGTAATAACATGACGAACATAAAACAATATCAAGCAGCAACCTAATAAGATTGAAATCTATAATCGTGGGAGTAATATTTACAAAATGTTTCTCGCAAAGATAGCCATGTGTGGAAACCCTATACCCACAGTTAATAAGTTATTATGCAACAATGTCAACTCTTAAAGCTGGGAACGTCAACGATGAAGAAGAAAAAAAAAAGAACGAGAAAAAATAAACACAGGGCAAGGTTTTTCCACTTGATAGCCCCAGAAGCTCATCAGATTTTGACTGACTGGCGAAGAGTGCGAACGCCACCCTTGACATCTGAAAAGAAACGAAAGACTTTCATTAAATAAGTTTGCATAAGTAAAATTTCCTTTACTCTTGACATTAATAACGCGTAAAAGCTAATTTAAGTATTTATTCATCATCTGCATTAGAAAAAAATTTCATTCAGTATCTAGTATTGTTTTCCAACATGTAAGTCATTTAAGCCTTTTTGTCCACTGTTTGCATTGATATTTCATTAAATATTGGTTATTCATTAATTATTGATAATTGAAATTGCTAATTATTTTGTTATTTAAGAAAAATAACAATTTTTTTTCATAATATAGTACAATAATAAAGTTACGGTATAATAAAAAATGTTATTTTGTAATGATATATTTTGATGTTTTTGTATGCATTTTTTGGAGATAAACAATGTTATAAAATTAATTTTATTTATGTCCTAGAAGACAAAAAATTTTAATTAATTTTTTTTTTAATTCTTTAACTTTATAGTGTGAATAGAACATTTTATTTTAACAATTAAATTTTACTAGTAGATTTAGAGTTTTCAGTGACAATAATTCAATGATAGAGAATAATATTTAGTGATTTTAATAATGTTTTGATTCTTAAATGAAAAAATACATGGATTCAATAATGTTACTCAAATTTTAGATTTACTATTTTATAAATATATATAGCAGGTTTTATAGTTATATATAATTTTCGTGTATATAGATTTGTGGGATATATAATATTTGTAGATCTAATTGGAAAAAAGAGGCGAGTTGTAAATTAATAAATGCATAGCACGACACACTGAATTGTCGTTTTTACATTATGTTAAAAATGTGTTGCTACAAATATATGTTGCAGTATGATGTATATTATGCATTGTGTTGACAGCATGCTACTGCAAATAAAGATTAAGATATATTAGAGACGAAAGATAACTAAATGAAAGATTTTTGGGCGTAATATAAAACAATCCAACTTTTTAAGAGACCTAAAAAAATTTAAGTAAAATTTCTATATTTTTAAGTACAGTAAATATAACAAATTGTTACATTTTTTTCTCGCATTGCAATGATAAACTATTTTTCTGTTAAAACACTACATGTATTGTATGCTTTAATCGCATAGCAAAATGAAACCTGATTTTCTATTAATGGTCTATTAAAAACTTAGTGTTATTTAACAATATGAACACTTCTCATAGTAATATGCGTAGAATACGATGATTCATCTTGCTGATTACAATAATTTTGTGATGTTGCATACATGTATGATTTCACTCTTATATATTTGGCATGTTTAGAAATGTACTATAAAAGGCAATTAATAATATTCACTACTACATCATCTTTAAAATCCCTTATTTAAATTCACATTTGTAAAGTATTTTAAAATCTTTTATATACTGAAGTCACAAAAGTCATGGGATACCTCTTAATATCGTGTCGGCGCTCCTTTCGCCCGGCGAAGTACAGCAATTCGACGTGGCATGGACTCAATAAGTCGTTGGAAGTCTTCTGCAGGAATATTGAGCCATGCTGTCTCGATAGACGTCCATAATTGTGAAAGCGTTGATGGTGCAGGATTTTGGGCACGAACAGATCTCTCGATGATGTCCCATAAATGCTCGATGGGATTCTTGTCGGGCGATCTAGGTGGCCAGATCATTCGTTGGAATTGTCCAGAATGTTCTTCAAACCAATCGCGAACAGTTGTGGCCCGGTGACATGGCGCATTGTCATCCATAAAAATCCCATCGTTGTTTGGGTACATGAAGTCCATGAATGGCTGCAAGTGATCTCCAAGTAACCGAACATAAGCATTTCCAGTCAATGTTCGGGTCCAGTCGCCCCAGAGGACCAAGTCCATGCCATGAAAAAACAGCCCACTGAAATTTCATACTTTCGGCGACACAGTGGATCTGGGAATGTTGAATTCCCTAACGATTTCCGAAATGGCATGACCCATGCGTCCAGCTCCAACTAACATTCCGCGTTCAAAGTCTGTTAATTCCCGTCGTGCGGTCATCATCACGTCAAAACCTCTTCACATGAATAACTTGAACAGAAATGAAAGCTCTGCGAAAGCACTGCGCATTTATACCTGTTCTACGCGATGCTACTGCCATCTGAAAATTTGCATATTGCTATCCCATGACTTTTGTCACTTCAGTGTATAGGTATGTTTGGTTTTAAATAAAAGTTTATCTTATTTTATTTTAGTCGATGAATCCTTTCCAATTGTCTATTTTTATGTATGATTTTTATAAAAAAAAAATAAAGTAATTTAAATGTAAGAATAAATTATGTTACACATAATTAGTTAAACATAACGTTACATAATTTAATCTTTAACATCAACTTTAATGTAATTACATAACGTTTAATTAACTTTTAAGAATATCGTAATAAAATGCAAATAAAAAATTTGAAGTTTATATTATTTAAAGTTTGCGGATATTATATGATTAAATGTTTAAGGATATAGTTTATATTTTATTGGCGACAGGTGCCAAAGTGATTAGTCAAACATCAATGTATATATATATATGTAACAATTTTTATAAAATTTCTACCAAAATGTTTTGTTCAGAGGTATATGTTGATCTAAATAGGCATGCATATTTTGATTCAGTATGTATCAATAATCGCAGCTACTTTGCTGAATTCAATTTTAAAATTAAAGATATTGATAAAAATTATCGTAAGATATGTAATGAATTCGTGAATTTATAAACTTTATCGTTGGTTGACATCTTGAATTTCAGTAGACTGGGGATTTTTGTGAGAAATAAATTAATAAAATATTGCATTTGAATATTGTATTAATATTGCTTCAAATTGCATTTGAAGTGTCATTACATATTTTAAGATTCATTTTAAGTCCATTATCATTCAAGTTAATGAGACTAACATCATATTTGTAACACTCTTTCCAAATTAACTCTGATTTTGTTTTTAATTTTGAAAAACTTAAGCAGTTTTTCAAAAAGAATGGCACCGGGGTTACACATGCGGTTGCTAGAGAAAAACTTCACCGTTCTTCAAAGAATAATGTCCAAATATCCGATAACGGTACTATATTTAACAGTCACGTACAAAAAACAGAAATCTTCACAACGATGGTGGATATTGGTGTCGAAAGAAAAGTATTTCCCACTAAACACAATGTCTTCAAGAATACCAAGGGAAAGCGAACTCTTTTTGGTGCAAATTTTTTGAGCGATGCAGGACAGGAATCTATCTGGAAGTTCTGGTATTTTTAGGAACTCCTCACCAACAATTTGATTTTATTGCAACTATTAACTTCTGATAATGCCTACTGCATCCCATCCCTTTCATCAAACACCGAATCAACACTGATCATGTCTCCAGTCATAAAAAGAAACTTAAAGAAAATCGGAGAAAAAAAGTTTGAAACAAATTTCTCGTTGTTAATAAAACTAATATTACTTAAAAAAAGAAAAAAAATTGATTGACTTCATCTGTGATATTCATGTATGATAATAATGTATGATAGTCATTCTATATATTGTTAAAAGTCGCATTAAATGAAAAGTAATAGTAAAAGGGAAAATATATTCAGTCCACGATGAAGCGAATTTATTGACACACCTGTGCACACCTTCCTGATTTAGAGGAAAATAATGCACAATTTAAAAAAAAACATGGCAAAAGTCTTTTCGTCACTTGCATTGATCATCTTTTAGAACACTATTCCATTATTTCTAATCCTGAATTTCATTAGAGCGTTTTCGAAATTCAAATTTATTAAAGATTTATTAACATGATCAACTCTATTATTCTGCATACTAAGTAAGTTAATTAACTAAGCCTTTTTTTGTATTTTTTTCATTTAAATGTCTTTTATAGACATATAAGTGCTATGTAAGCAAAATTTTGAGTTTAAATATATATTTGGCATTGTTTACTAAAAAAGATATTAATGTAAATTACTATTTAAAATAGATATGTAATTCATTAGATTTCAGCAATATAAGATAATCAAATTCAAATTATATTATTTGTGATTAAATATGGTTTTATTAATTTATTCTTTAATTTAAAAAGATTAATTTAAAGATTTAATTAATGATTAGAAGACATATAATTTCGATGTAATATTCCTTTCCATAATTTTAGATTAATAATCCTTTTTCTTTGTCTAAAATTTTATAACGCAAAAATTGTTACAGAACCTTTAAACTAAGTAAAAACTATTTTCCCCCTAGGCAGCATTTCTGTTTTTGTGGAGCTATCTGTCTAATTCTCGTGGCTGGTATTTATGCAGCAGAAGAAAAGCAACCGACTTGTGGTAAAACGGAAAAAGCTCTTGCTTTATTTGAATTAGCAGAAGACTTATTCTTCAAAGCAAAAGAACTATATCCTACTTGTGGTAAGCATGCAAAAGTATTCGTTATCCGAATTTTAGTCGACAAATATACATCACATAATCATAATTTAAAAAAATTATCACCATTTAAATCATTCATTGTTGAAATAATTAATCATTTAAATCATTCAAAATTTAAATCATTCATCATTTAATCAGTCATCGTTTAAATAACTTTTTATTTGAATCATTCATCATTTTAATCATTTATAATTTAAACCATTCATCATTTAAATCATCCATTTAATCATCCATCATTTAAATCATCCATCATTTAAATCATTCCTCATTTTAGTTATAAAACACATTTCGATGGAAAGGTACAACATGGGTTATTTTTCTTCGCATAAAAATACTTTTTTAAATAAAAGAAAAATAATTTATGCTATGTTTTTCCGTTTAATACAAACTCGCAAAATAAAACAATTTAGCAGAGAAAAAATAATTATAAAAATTGAAAAAACAGAATTAATAATATTTTTGGATAAAAATGTTGTGCAAATTTACCACCGTCCAACTTTTCATATCATAAGAAATTAGAAATTCAGTTTAAAAAAAAATTCAATCTCTTTGAATTCTTTTAATCAAAAATATTCAATAGCAATTAGAAATAGCAATACAAAAAATGTTAATAAAGATATGTTCGTAAATATTTAAAATAATTAAAAAAAGTTATAGATATTATTAAAAAAAATTATTATCCTAAAATACTAATTTTTATTAATAGATATAGGCAGTATTCCATTGAAATTCATAAGTATACGAAGATTTTTGGGAGCCACTATATAAAATGCCGTCATTTCATTTCCAATTACAATAATGTAACGAATTTTAAACTATGACTGTAACGAAATTTAAATTACTCAGAATTTATCAAGAGCTATTCTAACGGAAATATATCTAATATTTTAATTATCACATTTATATTCTTTTATGTTTTCCATACCATAATTTCAAAAAATTTTTTTAGATAATGAAGTTACTCCCGAGGAATGTTTGCTAATAACGAAATCAAACAACTACCTGAAATTCGCAAGAAAATTCATTGCGGACATTAAGGGAAAATTGTCTAATAGTATGTATATTAAAAATTTAATATTTTTTTAATACTTTTTCAATGTTTAAAAAGGATTCTACAGGAAAGAAATTTTAAAAATGAAAAGGGTATTATTTTTTCTAATACAATTTACTTTTTTCTCTTTCAACAGCAATTAGAATCAATTGTTCCACCTAAAGGACTATTTCCTTCATTAAATGCCCCAAAAGGATTTAATTTTGAAATTTATATAAAAAATAAAGAAAATAAAGAGAATGAATTATATTTATTTTATTTGTCTCAATGGATATTTGAAATTATAGATAAAGTTAATTATTATATTATACTAAATAAAATCTGACAAATGTGGTGTTGTTAAATTAATACAAAAATTAACTAAATCATCTCCACTAATAACCATAATTCCATAATGCAACTAAATTATACATCTACCCATAATTTTACTTATAAAATCGTCAATAATTGATCTCGCGATATCCCGCCGAACTACTCACATCAAAACCTAACGAAATTTTATCTGAGCGTTGTATTCCCAATAACTAATATATTAAATATTAAGCAAACATTTATATTATATATTAAACAAGCATAAACAACATTTTATGTAACCCGACAAATACAACTCAAGAATCTTTTTAAAACACAGTCATATAATAAAAGACACAATAACGATTGAAATAAAAAGATGATATACATAATATAATCTAGATTATACTAAAAAATTAAATTACAAAATATTGCCATTTAGTAGTAAAGAAGGAAAATAAGAATGAACCATCAATACATAGCATATACGTCCTTTTTGCATTTACATATGCTGAGAAAGTCTGAATTGTTATTTGAATTTTCGTCGGTGCAGGTGCCAGATGTCCATTAATGGTGATATTTTATTGGGTTATAAGGTATGCCATTTTATGGCCGCCATGCTGTAAAGAACCACTTTAGAGCTGTTAAGTCATTAAAAAATCCTGATTTTATTATTTTTAAAGCTGCAACTATTATGCCAGGCTGCAACTAGGTGCAGATGTCCATTAATGGTGATATTTTATTGGGCTATAAGGTATGCCATTTTATGGCCGCCATGCTGTAAAGAACCACTTTAGAGCTGTTAAGTCATTAAAAAATCCTGATTTTATTATTTTTAAAGCTGCAACTATTATGACACTACTTTTTATCCATAAAGAAGAATCAGAAAGAGGAATGCTAGTAGATAATTAGGCCCATGAAAGCCCCGTCATGTGGAACTGATAATTGAACTTTTTCTTCCTATGGGTTGTGCAGCATCCATACCGAATTTTTCGAAATTTTTTTTTTATTATTATTATTTTTCCTAGTGACAAATATCTAATGGAAATTCTAACTACATTTTTTACAAATTAAAACACATAACAAATTTATACAATTCTAGACCGAAAAATATTTGCTGCAAAAGTGTAATTATATATTTTGCTTTGAGATTATGTCGACACGACTAACATCCGACCAATTCAGGAAAGAAAAATAACGTAAAAATATAATTTAAATAATAAATGCAACATTGAGCAACATGTCATCCGTCACAAAATAGATTTAATAAGTATATTAAATCAATGTCTAGTTTTTAAGAATAACACATTTACAATGTGAATGTTATATGAAATTCACATAGATCAGAGATTTAGCTAAAGGGCTATCAAAGAGTGCATCACATATTCAATAGTTATGCACTCTTATAAAATAGTTATTTCATTGTTATTGTATCAATAAAATAGCACTTCTTCATAACGATTTTGAAACATGTTTAAATTAATTGTGCATTTCATGTAACATTTACAATGTAAATGTTACATGAAATGCACATAGATCAGAGATTTAGCTGAAGGGCTAATGGGTTAAATGTTTATTTCATTGTTATTGAATAATAAAATAACACTTCTTCATGTTTACATGTTACATGTTTACAGAACCTGCTGATTGTTGTAACAATGCAAAGATGTAATTAGATAATGCATTTAAGTCTGGAGAATATGTCGGTACGACATACATTCGATCGATTTAGAAAAGATAAGCAATGTAAACATTTAATTTAAATAATAAATGTACTGAATAATATGCAACCACGGCACAAAATAGATTTAACCACAGTGTATTAAATCAATGTACAGTTTTCAAGGTTAATACTAATACATGGTGAATTTTACATGAAATTCACATAGATCAGAGATTTAACTAAAGGGCTACCAGCAAGAGTCCACCGTACTCAATTGGTAAAAAGGTTATTTCGTTGTTTTTGAATAATAAAATAACATTTCTTCATAACGATTTCGACCACATGCTTACAGAACCTGCTGATCCCAACATACAATACGATACCCTGGTCACTGATCCCGATGTTGTACTTTTAAATGCTGAGTCTATCGCTGCTGACCAAAGACCTAAAGATTGCTCAGAGATCTTGGCGACTAAGTACACCAAGAGTGGCGTCTACACCATTTATCCAAAGAATGAACCTTTGAATGTGTACTGCGATATGGATACAGATGGAGGGGGATGGACAGTAAGTTGTGTGTTTAATTTTTCAAAACACACGGTTTCTTCTTTCTTTAACATGAATCACTTTATTTCTATACAGTGAAAAAAGTAACGTCCGCATTAAGTATTATGGCTATAATAAATTATACTCGATTACATTTATGTAGAATTTCTACAATAAATAGAAAATTTAATGTTTATATAATAAACTGAACTGCATTGAGATTCTTTCTAGCTAGTTTGATTAATCCTTTAATGAATAAAATTAACAGTATAAAACTTGAAATTATTTTCTAAAACAATTTAAATTTGAAATTTAACTGGCCAAGAATCTTGGAAAGAAAATGTATCATTTTCTTTGTGTACAGAAATAACACATATATAATAAAGTTATCTGTACCATAGTATATTAAGCGACATTTTTGGATAAGACTTATCTACATATTAAGCAACAAAGTAATAAAAGCAGATAATATGAGTACTGCTTATTTGCAATTAGTAACATTTTCGAAGATCATAATCTAGAATAATAATAGACTAGAAATATCGAAATAAATAATCAGTAAATAATAGTGTAACACAGAAGCAGAAGTAACACAAATACTTTAACCCTGTTATGTAGAATAACATAGAAGTCGGAATGTTGATATCAAAAACATTCAATGGTTAATATGGTGATGACGTAATTTGTTTACTTCTGTACGTACCCCAGTAGCCTGACAGTGTCGATTCATATCAAGAATGAGATCTATGATGGCCTTGGATATCTGTGGCCACTCATGAAGAAGATGCGCTTTTAAATCGAAAGGTTACAAAAAATGTCAGATAGTAAATGTGAATGTAACCCCAGCATGTTACTTACATTCTCAGTGGGATTGGGGTTGTCGTGATAAGCATTCCTTATGAATTAGCATTTCAGAATTCATGTATTGGCTGATAATGCTGAGACTTATGGACTTGGACATTGACAGAAATAGAACCAGGACCCATAGGTGTATACAAGGATACCATTATTATATTTTGATGTAATCACAACACCACGAGGGTAGAAGTGGAGATCAGTGAGGCCGCCGACAGCAATTCCTTCCATAAACACCAAACCCCATTTTTTATTTGTACTTTGCAGATATTGAGTTTTTCATACCGTACGTTAGTTACCGTAGGA
This sequence comes from Caerostris darwini, assembly GCA_021605075.1. Classification (NCBI taxonomy): domain Eukaryota; kingdom Metazoa; phylum Arthropoda; class Arachnida; order Araneae; family Araneidae; genus Caerostris; species Caerostris darwini. The sequence continues at coordinate 73,596 of BPLQ01004393.1, forward strand.
CGTCCGTTAGCTTTTTCCCCCTAGCGCGCATGCTTGAAATTATGTTTTAAGGAAATTATGTTTCCTATGAGCATGGACTAGGAGAAAAAGCTAAGGTCCTCCAAATCAATATTCTATTGCTTGGTTTAAAAATGAACTTGGTCCTCCAAATCAATAATCGTTGGTAATTTGGTAAAGATTGTAGTATCTCATTATTGTTTTGTCCAATTGAGGTGATCTCAAAGTAGTGTCAGTGGTTTCTTCAACGAAATGACGTCAATAAAATTTAAGTCATAGGTATTTTTCACACAACTGATCTGCATGCAACCGACTTTAAACAATTTGCAATCATACAATTGTTTCTGTTGACACAGCAAGGTTGATACCATGCTGATATGCTGTTATTGATCTGTGACGTTATGTGTGTAGGCACGCGATAATTCTGATGAGCAGTTGTGATTGTTGCATGTCCACATACGGCTCTCGGAATCAAAATAAATATTATTTACCAGTAATGATTGCTCCTTTATTTTGATACTGATTACTATGGCGCGGGTTTCCTCCGGCTGTTGTTCGTTTTTCTCTGATAACTGAAGTATTGATAGAATCTACAAACAAGTTTTTGTTATAGAAACACATTTTTTTTAAAACCTTACTGGCATATAAAATGTTTATTCTTGAATAGTTTTCTTATCCCCGTGTGCATTGTACTTGAGTTTATTTGATTGAGGGTGGTAATAATAAATTTAATTATAAATTTATATTAATTAAAAATTATAAATTTATATTTAATAATATACTATAACTGAATAAATGATCAAGTTATCATAGGAATAAAAACGTATATTTTCTATAACTCTTATATAAAATAAAAATTAGATGCTAAATTGAGCTTTAAAAGTAAGTCTGTTCGATCTCTAGAAATTATTTTTTATTTAAATTTACACGTTGCTTCTTCGTTCGATAAATATGATATACCGTCTGTTCCTTAGCTTTCAGTCACCAATGCACTCAAATATAAAATTGCATAGTATTTCTTGAATTTTTAATACGTACTTTTTTAACATCTCTGACTTAATCACAAAACCTGTCAAATTTGAAAACCAATATGATCGTCGAGAAGACAGTTTAGTTTCCAAAACATAAGTGATAATCTTTGTGCTATTTTTCAGAAAAAAATTATGTAATCTTTTAAAAATATTAAATTTATTTCATACATAGGAGAAAAAATTAGATTACAAATGAAAATCACTAGTTATCAAAAAATATTAATATTTTTTTTAAAAATTTCACATAACAATGTTTTATTTTGTTATTATCTTAGGTAATTCAAAGAAGAGGATTTTATCCAGGAATGCAATATTTTAATAAAGGTTGGAGTTTCTACAAAAGAGGTTTTGGAAACATTGCAAGAGATTTCTGGTTAGGTATGTATGTTTAAAATATCTAGAAATATTTCATAAATGTTTCATAATTCATTTCTATTGAAAAAAAGTATTTTCTAACTTTCCTTTTAGGTAACGATAACATATATGCGTTGACCAACCAAGCACCATGCGAAATACGTTTTGATCTGGAAGATCACAACGGAGAGAGTCGAAATGCAGTTTATAAAACTTTCAGTATAGATGATGAAGCTGGTGACTATACTATACATATTAGTGATTACAGTGGGGATGCAGGTAATTATTTTGGATCCGTATGATAGTATTTTTGATAAGGAGTCAGTATGTGTTGCTTACACTTTTTTTATGTTTGATGTATTATCTACTAACCCTATTTACTTTTAGATTACGAATCACTTAGGTGTTTAGTTACAGCTTTTCTTGATAACAATAGACATTTGAAAGAATATTACCAGGAAGTGCTTCAGGGATTTAGCTTACAAATGTATTGTTCCCATTCCCCATAATAGGAGTTTTACTCGGGTTACTCTCATATGATTCGCAAATTCGACGTGTCGTCTAGTAATATATAGCAAGCAAGCACATTTGTCTAACTTTGCCCAGTGACAGCATGCGCAGCTGGCTTTGAAAAGGTCCCAGATTCAAATGGTTCTCATTTTGTAATTTTTAGTGGATTTGGAGAGCTGTTTAGAGAAGAAGTGCCAGCCTAAATGATCTTGCGGGCCACTTTGGAAATGCATCGTAACTCCGCAGGCCGCATATAAAATTATATATCCCCGTATTCGAATTAGACGCTCTACAGACATTTTATTGAAGCGAAATTTGAAACATAATGAGTTATTAATTTTGTGCTTACTATTATTCTTACATGTAAACATAGATAATATAATAATAATGATACTAAACGTCCATTGTAAAGAAATATATAACACTAAAATTTAATTATAAAAAATATATAAATATAAACGAAATAACAAAATGAAATATGATTTAATTATTCTGCGAGCTCGTAACTGTAAACTCATAAATAAAACAGGCAACATCTGTCATACATTCTCAAGAATATTATTTTAAAATCAAAGTTAATTTTTTCTCATAATTTCGACACTTAATTTTTGAATATATAGATGCATACATAATGCATTTTTTTAATACATTGGTTTTCACTACTTTGGCCATTATAAAATAAATATATTTTGTAAAAGTTTAATAAATCTCACTGCCCTGAAAAATATTCAAGGCGGGCCTCGGGTTAGATATTCCTGGTTTAGAGCATATATTAGATGATGAACATATGTTTCCATATATAAAAATAAAAATTTATGAGATCACGCTATTAAATGAGAATGAACGTCCCGAAGACCTTAATATGAAATATCCGCTTTTATTCCTTAATTTTCTTTTTCTTTTTTAAATTCTATGCAGTGCTTCTGATCCGGATTAAGAAGTATTAATAAAGCGTCAAGGAACAAAAAGAACCCATAAAAGTCAAGATCTTGTCGGGAAAAATATGAAATAAAATAAAATTGCTTTAGAAGGAGTCATTACAGAAATGAATAAAACAATTATAATTTATTTTAATTATGATTAGGCTGGATTTAATTATGATTTGAAAAGTAATACAGTGACTTTACTTTAATATTTTTAAATCCTTATGATCTTATTAGTAATTGTGGGTTATTTTTCGTGTTATAGGCGATGGTATGAAGTTCCATGATGGTCAAAGATTTGCAACAGTTGACAAGGATCATCTTACTGGAGCAACAGTATTACAGGGAGCTTGGTGGATTAATGAATGGGCTTATGTTCATTTGAATGGACTTTACATTCCTGGTGTAGATAGTCCAAAAAGCATTCATTGGTATTTGTGGCATGAAAATGTAGGCTTAGCCGGTGTGGAAATGAAGATTAGACAGGTGTCATCATAAGGTGCAAAAAATCTGTACTGGGTAACTAATTTGATTAGCTACATAATTAATAAAATAAATTCTTAAATTAAAACAAAATGTGTCATTTTTTATGATTCTAATACAAAAATAATTGGTGTCACAGACAAAAATCTAGGGTGTGACTTTTCAATAGTATTTTGATGCGTACCAAAACTACTGAAACATTATAAATGATTTGTCAGTATTAGAAAGTGAACTAAGACTCAAACACACAACGCTACCTTTCAATTTAAGTGACTATTACCACAAAATTTATATCAACGGAGATTCACATTTGCAACTTATAATATTATCAATTACGTAGAAATTCTTTAAAAAACAAACTCAAGAAGTTTTTATTAAAATAGATTTAATTTAGAGATCATTGAAGGTGTTAAAATTATTAATTAGAAATTAGAGTTTAAATATGAAAAATCTGTTTTTAATAAATAATGCTGAGCAATGTGTTTTGAAAAAAAAATATAATTTTAAGTGGCAAATACTACATGAAAACATACTATAAAAAGTTTATATATGTCAATAATTATCTTTTAGATTAAATTATATCCATCTTTGAATAAAAACCACAGTTCATTTTCATCACAAAGAAAAATTATAATAGTCACACTATATTTCTCTGTACATATTACTGAATAAAAATGAATTTTTACTTTGCTAAATTATTAAAAAAATACATAGCTTGAAATTTTCTGTTTCTAGCAAAAGCTTACGCTGTGTTACTCGAAATCGATGTAAATTTTTTTCTTTAGTAAAGTTAGGAATATAAGAAACAAAAATGGCCTTTAAAAAATTCATAGAACTTTTATTCCACTGTAATCCATAGATCAGTTATAATCAATGTGGCACCTGTGAAATTTTTATGCATCCCCACTATATTATACATACTGATCCCATTAACCATATCGACACTACAATATAATCGTGTAAAAGCATCGTCAACAAATAGCAATTAAGAAGGTTAACACATTTTCCACTTAACATCTTAGAAGATTCTCGCTACTGGTGGGACCAGAATTATATTCACCTTGTCAATATGGTGCGTACGAAACCTAAAATGAAAATCCCGTACAATCGAAGGCTCTGATACACCATGGCGCTCTCGTCGGTAAAACTGTACCCACTGAACATCTCTTGACTTGGTGACGATTCACTTTGTATATCAGTTCTGCAGGCTTTTTTTTTCTAGTAATTTTTCTATATAATTCAATAAATCGAAATATATCTTTGTTTATAAAGCAAGAGATTTGCATATTTGTGTGTCTTATAATTTGCAAAATGCAATATTTTTGTGCAAATAATAACAGAGGGAAGACTGTTTATACAAAAGAAAGAGAAGAACAGTATACTAAAAAATTAATACATATGAAGCTATCATATTTTAATAATATAACGCGTTTTACTTTTAATTAGAAAATACTAAACTGTCTTGATGGTCTTTCAAGTATTGAAGTCGAGCAGAAATTGCTCTTCCACTACCACCATTGCTGGAAACATTTTTATTTGTTTGTAAACCTTTTATGGCCGCTGAGTAACACTCCTATTGACAGCAGTTTCCAAAGGATTCAAATCTTTTTTTATAAGACGGCAAATTCGTTATTTAAGGGAAATGTCTTGACTTGGTACTTTAAGATGTTCGCTCGCTAATGGTGCTTTTATCTAAATTTATCCAAATGTTTTTTAAGGGAGGTATGTAACATCAGTAAAATCATTGAAGTTCTTCACACTTTTATCACGAAATCGAGCATCAATTAGCGAATGATATATTCATCTGGGATTCCCCACCTGAGTATCTGCTTAATACTGTTCATAACATTGTTCGTATAGATAATTAGAAACACATAGTAATGATTCAGCATCATTGCCTTCCTCTTCACCATCATCCTAATCGTCTTCGTTGGCATTCCTCATCAAAATTATCATTTTCGACTGTATGAAATGCTTAACCGTACATAGCCCAAATATCTACACATTCCAAAAATTGGTTGTTATCAAATCTGACGATCTACGTAGTCACTTAAAATGTAATTGATACTAATTAACATTACTTCATCGAAGATCTCGATAAGAGATAAGGTCTCCAGTTAATGGCTTAGCTGGAAATTGCACCATCAGAATATAATAATTGCTGTAGACATGAATTTATTTCTCATTAAGATGACACTACATAGTTGATCAAAAGAGCTAAACGATTCTCTGTCCAAGTTACCATCAATTATTTGGATAAAGGGTCTGAAAATGAAAGAATTCGTGAAATCGCACCAAACTGTCGCCTTTGGAGAATAGTTGCTCATTTACTCTCATAAATTAAACACTGTCACTGAACCCCGTTAAGGTTTTTCGTTAATGATTCTTTTTATCGCTTGTTTCTTCAAATTATTAGAAGAACTTTAATAGCACTATAAGTGTTAAAAAACTATCAATTTGTCACATTTTTTTGTAATAAGAATTTATGTTACTTCTTCTGATTCTTCTCTGCTGAAGTTTCATCAGACAAGTTATACATAACTATCAATCTTGTATCAAAGTAAAATCTTGTATCTCAATCAAAGAAATTGATTTCCGGTAGATGGCGTTAGTAACATCTGGTTAACTAACGCCATCTACCGGAAATCAATTTCTTCTTTGGTCAGTATTATGGAAAAGCATTCGTTGTCGCTTTTCCATTTAAGAAAATAATCAGCATTAATCACTCAATAACTTGTCCTACACCTACTTCATGATAATAGTAAAAAGCATTCATCGATTATTTAATAATTAATTCTTTTATAATCATCGCCATTTCTGCACTTAAGAAGAAGTATTCGCTTTAACGTCCTGTGTTTGCAAATGTTTTAATAAAAGATTTTTTTAATGATAAAAATTGTTTCTTTCATCCTGAAAATATTTCTAATGCAGACTGCACTCATGCATTTTTATTTTTCCATTTTTAAATGAAAATTTAGTTTATAAGGACTTTCTGCCTATACTATGTATAGCAATTTAGAGCGAGCAAATGCCAATACAACGTTTTCAGCAGACATTAATGAAAGATTGTCAATCAGAAAGCAGCTACGAAACTGTGGAGAATCTTATCCGTAGCGCATCCCAAGATAATTTTAAACAGTCATTTTACTTAAGTGCAAATGAACTTTGAAGTAATTGAACTAAATTTCAAATGGAACCTTTTATATCAATTCAATAAAATATTCTGAAAGTAAACGGAATATTTCTAAGTCAGTAGGCTTAGAAGTGTTTCTTTTACTTTCATTCTTTAGTGTTTCAAGTGTTTCTTTTGCTTTCATTTTTTCTTTTCAATTCTTTTATACAGATTTTATTTATGTATATCAAGATTTCTTAAACATATTTATCACAAGAATTCCTTTTACAGTTAAGTGAAGGTTACGGACATTTTCAAATAATTATAATTTTAAATGAATAAAATAAATTACAAAATAAAGTATTTATAAAAAAAATCTGTGTATTACACAGGTAATATTTCAATATTTGGGCCTGAATGGCCAACTGGCCAGCGCGCTGGCCCTCGGTACCACAGGTTTCGGGTTCGAGTCCCGGCGGTGCCATGGATGTTTGTAGTGGTTCGGAATCCACTTGAAACTGTAGGTCCCGGTCCTAATAGGACCGTAGTGCGTTGCGGGGGCATTGTTACTCCGCGTCCGTGGCTTATCTTCAAGTTACACGTTGGGTAATACAAAGTGAGTACGTCTGTGCAGCACTTGCCTTAAGGCATCTAAGACCAAGCTGTCTGTGTTTGCCAGCTGCATTAGAGAGAAAAAAAAAATTTCAATATGTGTATTAGACAGGCAGAAAAATATTCCACTTCATTATTTGTATTTGGATGATAGAGCTATTTTAATTAGAGTGACACATTATTTTATTATTAGCATAACTCATTAAAATGAATGTAAATTTTATATATTTTCTGATTTAATTATGTTGGTATTTGCAAATTTTTCTTTTTAACTTCTTCGTTGGTTGAGATGTCCTCGTCTAAACTTTGAATTTTTCTTATTTAAATAATATAACGGTTTTTTTTCTTACTATTCTTTTGCTGACTTACACATTCTGAATAATTATTGAGTTCCTTTTCGTTTACTGCTTATCATTAAAAAAATTCTTTTCTTAACAAATTACAAAATACGAGCATATCATTTTATAATGATTAATTTACCTGAAATAAAGTTTTTTTTACCCCAAGGATGCGTTTTCTAAATGCAATTAATAGTATACAATTTACTCATACTATTGATGCTATTTTATACTAAATTGCATCTCTGTAATAAAGTGAGAGTTAATTTTTAACAAATGCGATAATTTTCTTAATTAATAAGATAATTTTTCGTATACACAAACGATCTCAATTACCAATATAATGCAACATAACATTTCGTGGATGAAACATTATATAATATTTTTATGTTCTAGTGGATTATTATTTTATCAAAAGAATGCAATAGATGGCGCTAGTTTTCGTTACCGAAGTGTACTTACTGAACCGAAAATGAGGAAAGAGATGGGAAATGTGCTAGTTGTTAAAGAGAAAACATGCAAAGGAAGGTTTTAACAAAGACGGAGACATAATTTTAATGATTCTTACATTGTTACGTATGTGTATATATAACTGTAAATAAATTTTATTTGTAATAAATAAAAAAAAAAAGTTGCCTCTAAAAGATCCATCCTTACATATATATCAGTTCATTTCTGACTTAAAAGTGTTTCGTTTACTTTCAGAACATTTTACTTATGTATATCAGAATTTCTTAAACATTTCTTAACATAACAAGATAAATATACAGATAAGTATACTGCATAATTACATACCATATTGTATTATAACATATATATATATATATATATATGCTGAATATATTCGTTAGATCACCGAAGTCAAGCATTATTGGCCGCGGTCAGTACTTGGGTGGGTGACCACCTGGGAACACCGCGTGCCGTTGGCATTCACAAATTTGGGACCTGAATGGCCGAGTGTCTAGCGCTCGGTGCCACAGGTTTCGGGTTCGAATCCCGGCGGTGCCATGGATGTTTGTAGTGGTTCGAAATCCACTTTAAGCCGTAGGTCCCGGTCTCTTATGACTGTAAGAGCGTCACGGAGCCAAAGTCAGACTTCTACCTACGGGTGCTCCATCACAACAGAAGTTGCTTCCTTCCCCTTCAATCATGAGTACGAATGGGCTCGTGGGCTTGGACAGCCAAGTGGGATAAGAAACAACAAACATATATATATATATACTGAACAGATAAATATACAGATATATACATGTTACGGTCATCTACAGATAGTTATAATTTTAAATGAATAAAATAAATTACAAAATAAAGTATTTATTAAAAAAGATAGATTAGAAAAAACTTAAAAAAAACTCGAATAGGTAGATGGAAGACACCCAAAAAAATACTCGACTTCATCGTCTATAACTGGATGATAGAGCTATTTTGTAATATATATAAGTAAATTGAGTATTTGCAAATTAAATGACACAGCTCACATGTAACTTCCAAACTACTTGTATTATGCCATAATTTTGAGGATAAATGATTTTTTATACAGATCAACGGTGTTGTAACTGGTAATTATCCTGTTGTGTGAGGGTAAGAGGTATTTCCTTTATTTTTTGTATGAATCCAGGAATGGTAGATAACCCATCCCGGTCACACGGTCAGGTCCAAAAGAACCGGTCGGTTTGGTGGGATCCAGCCCTTTTTTGGAGTTTTTGCGGGCAGAAAGGAAGACCCGTTGAAAGCACAGCGAACGATCTACGATAGTGCGTGAGCCTGGTGCACAATTTTTGCCGCGAGAATGGCTCCAGGGATAATTTGTAATGGAGAGTTATGTCCATCTTTGGAATTGTCGGTGAGCATTTTTTTTGGGTAAAAAGGATATGAGGCTACTGGTACCCCACTGCCCACACACTCAAAGGAATATTTTCGATTGAGGTATGCGTGCGAAATATTATGAATACTTCTCTGTAAACATTTCTCTATAAACATTCTCTATAAAACTTTTTTTATTTTATTTATTCTGCCAAATATTAAAAATCCTAAATTTTATTGTAATAGTATTTATTCGTATTCATTAAAGGGTAAAAGAAGTAAATTAGTTGTTTGTCCTAGTATTTATTTTAATTGCTTTTTATTAATGTTAATTCATTTGGCCGTCCTACGAGTATACGTAGACCAACGGCCCCATTTCTATGTCGGTATATTAACAAACGGCTTTGTGGAATGAAAACATGAGTTAATTTTAGGCCTGGTATGCTGTAATACTTCATATAAAAAATCCTGACTGAATTTGGGGGTTAGTGAACATAAACAGATTTCACCTTAAGCTCTTTTCTCTTCTCCATAATAAAAAGACTAATTTTCTAATTTCATTAATAATAATTATTTAATATCATTATGTATAGATGTTTAATTTAAAATAAAAATATAACAATAAATTAACAAAGAATTCCATACGTAATATTACATCGATTTAATATGTTTTATATAATTATTTATTTTTTTATTATGTTCGATTTTCGTGACAAAACGCAAAAGTATGTAATCAAAATGGTTTCTATTTGTGGATTCTTTTAATATTCATATTTTAGAATATGTGTTGAAAAATCTGTGTTACTTAACTGGCCTTGCAATCCTATAAAATCCTATAAAATAAAAATAAATTCTTTAAAATATATTTGTTAAAGATCGAAGTTATTGACAGCACACTGAGTTAAAGTTTTTAGTTTAGAACAGGGGTCTCCAAACTTTCCAGCCTTAGGGCCATACTGTTTACTACAATAAGTGCCAAGGGCCAAAATCGTTTTAATTTTTCCATCATTATCTATAATTTCTAGACTAGTCGCCGAGTATGCGCTCTGAGCGAGCATACGCTTGCTAAATTCGCTGGTCCAATTATTACAATGACTATTGTGTGTATCGATACAACCGTGACACTTGACGACATCTAGTGGTCAAAAGCTTAAATAGGTAGGTAATATCCTTTATCGCTAACATATGGCGCTAGTAGTATCGAAAGCGCAGTAACAATTAAACATTCGTGAATAATCTCATTGGTTCGAGAAAGTTCTGGTGCATTCCACTCACTTCGAGATCGCAGTAATTGGAGTATTACACCGATCCCTGTATTTTTTATTCAACTTATTACAGCAACAATAAGCTATTCGCTGTCGCGGGCCGGATTGATGGCACTGGTGGGCCGTAGTTTGGAGATCCCTGGTTTAGAAGGTAATAAAAAATGGGTTACCGTATCTGAGCATGTGAGTTATTGATAAATGCTCAATGTTTTAGTTTGCAAAAATTATTAACATTAAATCAATATTTTTCTGATATTTAAATGTCTACTGTTCCAGCAAACTAGTTCTGTAACTTGTTGCATAATTTAATCATTAATAACAATCTTAAATATTTCACAAAAGAATTACCTCAATTGATTTAAGTGAGATTGACATATAATCAAGTGGACTGCAATAGAAGCAATGACGAGAAGCAAAATATTAACGGAATAAATTATCTTAAATAAATAAGAAATTGGCCTGTATATTATCATAATAAATTGACCTGTAAAAAATTAAATGTGTCTAAATTGTCCATTGTATAATCTATGTTTTTTATACTATGTGTGTATAATAAAAAAGCTTTATTTATTTTGATAAACGAAAATTTTTTTCAGACGTATTTCAAGAGAGCCTGGTAATAAAATATATTCCAGGCATATTCCATATTGAAGGATATGAAATAACGTAATCTTCAATACATTAAGATATTGTGATATCAAAAATTTAACATTGACATGGATGGCCTGTTTGATGGAATAAATTAATTGGACAAATTTATTCCGAATTGAATAGTTTAAAATTTCATGTAATTAATAATCATTTAAATGATTAATTTTCATGTAATTAATAATCATTTTTTCTAATGCTTGATTTTTTAAGAAAAAAAAATGATGAAATACCAAGATCTTTAAAAAAAAATTTTTGCATAATTTACTTTTGCCCGAAAAAAAAATTGATGCAAAAATGCCTTTTTAAAAAACTCTTTCTCCATACTATAATCAGGTTTTCAAAATTTATATTGTGTAAAATATAAAAAAAACAAAAATAGACTGATAAAATTTTATTTGGACTGTTAAAGACATAATAGATTTTAAGTAATCTTCTTTTAAATCTTTCAGCTTTGCTAATCAAAAAATTACAGTGATACAGTATAAATTATACAATTTTCCATCTTATGAAGGCCTTGGTCTAATCTTCATTTCCACATGAGCCAAGCCTTCATTTTTGTGCCACAAATACCAATGAATGCTTCTTGGATCATCTATGCCAGGTATGTAAATTCCATTCAAGTGAACATAAGCCCATTCGTATATCCACCAAGCTCCCTGTAACACTGAAGCTCCCCTCAGATGATCCCTGTCTATTGTTGCAAATCTTTGACCGTCATGGAACTTCATGCCATCTCCTATTACATGAAAATATATTATGCATTTATTTATAAGAAAGTGAGAATTTCAAAATAATGCCACAAAATTCTAATATTTCGCTTATTCTTTGAAAACAGCCATTATATTGTTGTTGTTGTTTCTTATCCCACTTGGCTGGCCAAGCCCACGAGCCCATACGTACTCATGATTAAAAGGGAAGGAAACAGCTTCTGTTTGTGATGAAGCACCCGTAGGTTGAAGTCTGACTTTGGCTCCGTGACGCTCTTACAGTCATAGGAGACTGGGACCTACGGCTTAAAGTGAATTCCGAACAACTACAAACATTCATGGCACCGCCGGGATTCGAACCCGAAATCTGTGGCACCGAGCGCCAGAGCGCTAGACACTCGGCCATTCAGGCCCCAAATTTGTGAATGCCAACGGTCCAGGTGGTCACCCACCCAAGTACTGACCGCGCCCAATGATGCTTGACTTCGGTGATCTAACGAGAACCGAGCCTTATATTACTTTAAATAAATAGTTTTTTTTATTCTAAGCTCACCCTATGACGCCGAGCTTCACAGTAACGTGCAATAATGTCATCAGGCACATCGATAAGTTCAGTGCTGTTCCCCAGATAATCGCCGTCCATATTGGAGATCTGACACAATGGGTAGATCCCATCTGAAGCCAAATCAACGTATTGGAGGTGTGCCTGTAGGTGATCACGGCCTGTTGTAAGGCGGAAGCATTCAGCAGCCTCAGCGCGCTCCAGGTGCATAGGAATACGGCCCTCTGTGGCAAGGCATTCCAACCTTTTGTGTCAGTCCAAGTCCTTGAGGCATTTGCTGGTGATGTCTACGGTCATATGGTCGCACTATGTCCTGAGTGTCTGTGGAAACTCCGCTGGTGGGACACTTCGCCATAACATCGGCTCTCTCATTACCAGGGACTCCCACCCATTGCAAATGTAGAGCCCAGCCGCTGGTGAACAGTTCCACCAGCTTTGGGAGGCACTGGACTATGCGCGGGCTGTTGCTACTTAAGGCTCCTTTCCACCGAGGCAACAGGCGGAGAGAAAAATCTTTCGACCCCTTCACAGCGAAAGGTCAGAAATAACATTAAGCCCAGTGAAGTTCCGCTTCGAGTTGAAAGTGGGTCAACTCGAAGCGATGCATTTCAAACCGGTTTTAGGCGAACGTGGTGAGGTTAGTGATTGGTCAAATCGTGTCGCCTCGGTGGGTCGAAATGGCCGCCTGGGAATCGATGAAGAAAACAAGCCTTCTCGGGGGTAGATCAAGAGCCAGTAGTTGTTTAGCAGTCTCCTGGACCACAAGTGCATAGGAAAATGACCCCCTGTGACAGGGTATTTCCACCCTTTATTGCCGCCCAAGTCCTTGAGGCGTTTGCTGGTGATGGCTGCAGTGATATGGTTTCACCGTGTCCTGAGTGTCAATAAAGTAAACCCGGCCAGCCCGAAGGCATACGGAATCTGAATAACCAAGTCGCCATCACAGAATTCTCCCCGGCTAAAGATGGTACCACCGTATCGGCTCCCAGGATATTGTAACTGCAACAATGCAGCATCCCCACCAGTATTTGGCTGCCCTCAACTGGGCTTGCTATACCCCCCAAGGGACAGCGTACATGTCATAGAGCGTGACGTGGAACCCGCATAAAGCGAGCGTCCCCACAGCTGATGGTGGACCTCTTGGCCGTCTTAAGTGGCATTACCACGAGGAGGTGGATTCACATCGACCCCGTGTCTTGAGTGTCAGTGGAAACTCCCGGCTGGTTGGATTTCACCCCGCACTTCATATTCCCCGTCATAGTTGTTTTTTTTTACCACGGCCATAAAGTTCTCAAAGAGATTGCAGTATCATCGGCCACCGGTTTCTTTCACCTCAGGCACCTCAAAATAATCATAATTTCATCTTCTTATTTCTTCCTACTACCTTCTTCTATTCTTCCTTCATTTATCTTCATCTTCAATCTTTCATTCTTTATTCATTTTTCCTAGAGTCCTTCCGCTTTGGAAAAAAGTATTATTAATCCAATAGAAAATAATTACCTGCATTTCCACCGTAACCTTTAATGTGCAACGTATAATTGCGAGATTCATCATCGATACGGAAATGTTTGTAAACTGCAAATCGACGCTCTCCTTTGTGATCTTCCAGATCAAAACGTATTTCGCATGGTTCTTGGTTGGTCATTGTATATATGTTATCGTTACCTAATAAAGAAAGATTAAAATTTTATTTTATTATAAGACGAATTATGCAACATTTAAGAAACATCTCTAGATATTTTAAACTTTCATACCTAACCAGAATTGCTTTTCGAGGTTTCCAAATCCTCTTTTGTAGAAACTCCAACCGAGATTAAAATATTTCATCCCTGGATAATAGGCTCTTCTTTGAATTACCTAAAATAATAATAAAATAAAACATTATATTGCAGTTGTGATAACAGTTATTTTTTTATGAAAATAGCAATAACAATCTATTTTTTTTTTTTTTTTGGATTTTTCATTATTAGGTTTTGTTGTTTTGTTTTGTTATATATGAAGTACCTTTACTTCCTATTAATAAGTCATTCCCATGAATTTGCCATCCAAATATTCAAGACAGCTGGAAAATCTTTAACACTAGACCATGTTAAGAGGCTGTTACCAACTTTCGATTAAGAACCAGACACGACGAACACCTTAAAGGCTCGTGCTCTTGCAAGGCGACAAGATGCAAGCCAAAATTTGACCTCACCGCGGTCGCCGAAACCGGTTTGTTCGCTCGCCTTTCGAACAAGCGGTTTTTCACCAATATGCTATTTCTGAGCTGGAACAATCGAAAAATTTGGTCAGAACTCTTTTGAAATCTCGCCTCGGTGGGAAGGACTGAACAGGGTAGGGTCCTCGGAACACTCTGAGCTGGAACAATTTCAGAACATCTTTTGAAATCTCCAGGACTTTTTGTTTTTGCTATTTAGTCCTGATGATAATCAAATATTCACCGAAAATTCAACAAATACCGATATTATCATTTAATGCAACCGTGGCGTGGCGGCTAATTGGCTAACAGTCTGGTCTTCGGTACCACAGGCTAACGATTCGAATCTTGGCAGCGGCCTGAATGCTTGTTTGTGGTTCATAATCCCCGTTAAATTGTCGGTCCTCGTCTAATTAGTCCAAAGTGTACCGAAAAAAAAAAAAAAACCTTTAGAGCAGCAAACTAAATGGAAAAATTAAAAAGTTGAATACATCAAAAACAATTAAAAGGAGGTTTGTTTAACATTTGTTGTACAGAAAAAATTGTCATAATATTATTTCTGTTTACAATAAAAATTGTTAATTTTCCTTCTTAAACTCTTTTTTTAATTAAATTTCCAATTTTAATTACATTCGGAAAAGTACTTCAATACCATTAAATAGTCTTTGCACCAAGAACTTTCTCAGCGTAATTAGGGAGATTATCAGCATTATCTATTTACTACTCAAAATCATTACACACTTGTGGTGTTATGATTTTGCAATGATTATGCAATGGTGTCACTTTTTTCCCTACATAGATAGCAGTAAAATGTATTTCCGTTAAAAAATAAGTCCATGTGTTGAAAACTAAAACCTAACTTACTGTCCATCCACCTCCGTCTGTATCCATATCGCAGTACACATTCAAAGGTTCATCGGGTTTAGGATAAATGGTGTAGACGCCACTCTTGGTGTACTTACTCCCCAAAATCTCAGTGCAATTTTTGGGTCTATCGCCGGCAGCGATAGATTCAGCATTTAAAGGTACAACATCGGAATTCAAAGACAGAAGATCATCATCTATGCTGGGTTCAATGGGATGTATAGGTTCTATAAACAGCAATTGAAAATGTTGTTAACTATTTTATTATTAAATATGTTTAAAAAATTGCTAGATTTTGAGCTAATGACACCACCATATTACACTTTCGTTGGAGCAATTTAGATTAGATTCTATATGAATTTTATGTAACACTGAATTGTAATTGGTTTTAATTATAAAGTATACATAAAATTTAAAGATAATACATTTATTTTAAATTTATTTTGACTTGTTTTATTCCATTTATTGAATATTTATATTTGTAAAGCATATCTATTATTCACTAAGCAGGCTATTTCACTATTATTAAGATAATTATGTATTTTGCATTTATTAAGAGAATTGTTTATTCAAGCAATATCATCCACAATCTGTGTCAATTTCACTTAAAAGTAATTTCCAGTTCTACGCTTTTTTAATTAGTTTTAAGTTTATTAAAATCAAGAAAAATGTTGTTTTTTTTAAATTCTCCGTTAAGGCATAAAAAAATGAAAAAACATAGTTGATTATAATGATTACAATAAATGAATTTAGAAGTGAAATGATTTGCAATGCAGATATTTAATAGAAATACCAATTTTAAACACAACATTTAACATTAAACATTTCTTATGTCTTATTCACTCCCAAAGTGTCTGTCTTTTTAACATTTTTAATTAATTTTTTAATTATTTTTTATAACATTAGTCAAAATCTTTAATTTCTCAAATTTATCGAAATTTAGAAAGATTCAAACATGCAATTTAATATAATTATTCTTTATACAATTCAAATTAATCTAATTTAAAAATAAGTACTTTGTATAATTATTTAATTTTTCTCTTTCATACAAATTTCTTATTAATCACTGTAGTGTGCAGGTTGGGCAACCAGATTGTAACTGGGTGTGGTTGAATTGAGGTACTTGAAGCACATGTTTGAGATCTCACAGCTTTATTTAAACACGCACAAACACCACACACATACAATGAGTGACATGCAATATTAACATATTTAAAAACAGATAATTATTTATTAGTGGTAGAATTCTAAGCCAAAAACCCGATACTCAGCCACTCGTGGGCTGCACGAAAGATACTTTCTCTCCGGATGAGAGTCTGTAGGCCAACTAATGCGGTGGGGTGCGCTGAATATATTTCCTCTCGGGTGAGAGTCACGATGGCGACTGACTATTTCTCCTGAACGACAAAGAAGGGAGGGGGCGCTCTTGCCAGTGTGTAGGAGATAGCACGTTTACATAACAAGAATTTACCAGAGCTGATGCAATAACTGAGAAATATTTTTAATGTGATTCATTCCTATTTTAATTTAATATTTATTTTATTTATATTTTTTATTAACATTATATATATATATATATATTTCATTCTAATCATTAACATTTCTGTGTAAATATTGTAATATTATTGTATATTTAGTTATACTAAAAGTATAAAAGTTTTACTGGTTGATATAACAGAAAGTGTGCATTATGGAGTAATACATTTTTACACATGAAAGAATCGTATCAATTTAATTCGAAAAACTTTTCATTAAAGATCAATGCCTGTATAAGTAAATACTTTTGTTTATTTTATCCCTGTAATTTCTGGCTCTCCTAATTGCTATTGATATAAAAAGAGTAAAATGTGAACAAGGACAAGAAACATTAAATATTTTTGTTACACTTTCGAAAAGTTTTTTCGGCAAAAGTTAGTTAAAAAGAATTGAAAATTAAGAATTGATTAAAGAACTATTAAGGTTTCCTATATACATACGTTTAAAGAATTTTTCTTTAATTTCCGAAATGAATTTCCTTGTGAATTTCAGATAGTTTTCTGATTTCTCATTAAGCAAGTTTTCCTCAGTTGTAACTTCGTTATCTAAAAAAATTACTTAAAATTATGAAATAGAAAACATAAGATAATATAAATAAGACATTTAATTTTTTAAAAATTTAAAACTTTTATAGGAGTGGGTTGCCATGCAAAATATGCAAATTCTCGTCAAGGTTTTAAACCTCATTGCATTCTAACAGGTGATCCTAGCAATGAATTGGCAGAGTTAATAGTTAACAAGAAGTGACACCACGCTAATATAAAGTATCAAATATTATAAGTATAATAAAATGTATAATGAAACACTATTATATGCATAAAAGAAAGCTTAAATGAAAGTATTTAGTCGAAATTATTTAAAAAGTCGAAAGTATTTAATAGTCGAATGTAATTGTATATCGTTAATCTAATAACATAAAAATATTTTAAAGTAGGATCTAGTATAGGTGAATACTTGTTGTTGTGGTGTTTGCTGTTGTTACATATGGCTTTATTGGAACTCAATCCATATTAATTTGGCCTCTTTCGTAGAAACAAAAGGAACATATAAACAAATCAAAATTACAAAGGGAAATAAATATTTCCAAAAAATTGCTTCAAAATATCTCCATTGCTGTTAATGAACAACAGTACTTTAATGGTATTGACCGCACTTTTATGCTTTTAGTGTACCATGTTTAAGGTGCCATTTTTGAGACTAAATAGATTGCACTAGTTAATTGATCTATACGTTAATTGTATGTTGATTGCTTTTTATGATAGCATCTGTAATAGTACGATTCCAAATAAATCTGCT
This sequence comes from Caerostris darwini, assembly GCA_021605075.1. Lineage (NCBI taxonomy): Eukaryota > Metazoa > Arthropoda > Arachnida > Araneae > Araneidae > Caerostris > Caerostris darwini. The sequence continues at coordinate 91,837 of BPLQ01004393.1, forward strand.
AAGGACGGCCTGATCATTGAATTTTAATCGTTATTGCAGTTAATCAAGATATGACTAACATTTTCGAGTTTGTTTTTTAAACACCATTTATGATCACAAATCACTCTTAGTGGTAATACTTGGACCATTTGCTGTAAAATAAAAATGTTACAAATTAGTGATTATAAAAAAAATTATAAATTTCCTTTTTATATTCTAAGAAATTTTCTTGTTTACACGCATTGAATTCACTCATTATTGTACATTAATATACAAAAAGTTTTATTTAATTTTTCAAATCTAAACAATTTTTTTTTATTCAAAACACTATTCAAACTCCTAGTATGCCATATATGACAACAAGAGGCTTAAAACGGTAAGTTGTAGATGAAACTTATAGAATAAACGAATAAAATTAAGAACACAATATTTAAATTTATACCTTGAATTCAGAGTCATCTGCTCATATAATCTGATATGAAAGCTTTCGTGTGATTCATAATTCTCTATCAGAATCTCTATCATGCCATATATGACAACACGAAACTTAAAACGCTAAGTTGTAGATGAAATTTATTAGAGTAAAAGAATAAAACCATGAACACAATATTTAAATTTATACCTTGAATTCAGAGTCATCTGCTCATACAATCTGATATGAGAGCTATCATGTGATTCATAATTCTCTATCAGAGTTCATTATCCTGCCATCTTTGACAACACGAAGCTTAAAACGCTAAGTTGTAGATGAAGTTTATCAGAAAAAACAAATAAAATTATCATAACAATATTTAAATGTATACCTTGAATCCAGAGTCATCTGCTTATACAATCTGATTTTAACAAACTGTAATAATTTGTCAGATAATTATGTTAATAAAAGAGAGCAGATTATCTTTCTAATATATTTTATTCAATCCAAAGGCACTTGTGGATTGATTAAAAAACTTCCAATAATTTCATAACAGTTATCATGTGATTCATAATTCTCTATCAGAGATCACTATCAGAATCAGTATAACAAATGCTTTTCATACTTACCACAAGTAGGATACAGTTCTTTCGCTTTGACGAATAAGTCTTCCGCTATTTCAAGTAAAGCCAGGGCTTTTCTGGTGGACCACAAGTTGGCTGCTTTTCTTCTGATGCATTAACGCCTGCCATGAGAATTAGGAGACCAACACCACAAAAACAGAAATACTGCCTAAAGAGAAAATAATTTTTACTTAATTTTAACAGACTGTAGTAATTTGTGTGACAATTATGTTAATAAAGAGGAGAAGATTATCTTTCTAATATTTTTTATCAATACAAAGGCACTTGTGGATTGATTAAAAAACTTCCAATAATCACATAACAGTTTTATTAAATTCATTTTTTAGGGATTTTAATTTGCTTCTATTGAAAGAAAATGCCTTTCTTTAAACTTTAATGCCAAAATCTTTTAAAATATATAAATTCATTTGATATGCATCCTGTAGAAAATATTGCGTCTAAATTGCGCAAGTATTTCTTTTAATTAAGAATTAGATATTTATTTGAATTAAACTTTGATACATTAAAGTAGTAATAAAAAGAGCATAATTTAATATCAAGAAGTGTAATACCGATTTTGATTACTTTTAAATCTATAGATATCTAATGATTAAATATCTGGCAAAACAATACTTAATTTAAAATTTAAACTTATATATAAAAATTTTATTTGCCATATAAAACATATTTAAACATATTAAAGCATATAAACATATAAAAAAAATATTTATTTTATATTTATTTAAATTATAAAAAAAATTATTTTTATTTAATTTATTAAAAAATTTATTTATTATTATTATTTTTTTTAAATTTTTAAAAAGAAATGCGTGATTTTCTTTTAAGCCCGAAGAAAAACAAATGTTTCAGTAATTTCAATTCGTTATGGTAAAAATAAGAAAATAAATCATTCCATGCTCTGATTTTCCCATTAAATGCGACAGTTAACGCAGAATAAATACCATTCAAAATAAAATACACATTATACATAATAATACATATTAATCTTAATTCAAATCGACAAACAAAAAGAAAAAAAAAATGGCTTATTAATAAATTAACTTACATTGCTTGCTTAATATTAGAATAAATTGATCAATTTAGTAAATATTTGCAATATTTGAATTTTCAAAACAATTTTCTAAAATTCACCATTCAAATATGATGAAATAAATACTTAAAACTGTCTTGTACTTGTGATGGTAACTTTTAAAGATAAATGCATGATCTTCCTTTAAACCCGGAAGAAAAGCAAATGTTTCAGTAATTTCGATTCGTTATGAAGATTATATATCATGTCATTCACATTTTCCCTCCATTAAATGCGACAGTTAACACAGAATAAATACTATTCAAAATAAAATCAGTCGAGCATTCTTAATGATACTAGTTCAATGGACAATGAGAATGGATTTATGTTTCTTACCGTTATGCAATGTAAAACAAACTTATGAAGGTAGAATATTAAACAGATCAGAACGAGATAAAGAGTCGGAATAGTTCACGAAGAGTACGGTCTCTACCTAATTAATTTAAATAACAGTATATTTAAAGTGTAATTTAGTGTAATAAAATATGTGCGTTGGCTATATGCTTCATAGCATAGCCAGGTGGATAGCATAGCATAGCCAGGGGTTATAGCCAGGTGGAGTAAAGTCAGACTTCTCCCTTTGGGTGCCCCATGTCTTTTGCCGAAAGGACAAGCTGCATTTTCTACCCTTTATCATGACTCGCCTGCTTAAGGAATATACGGGTTCTTGGACTTGGAGTTGGGCATGGACTTGGACTTGGACATGGACTCCTAATTTTCTTTCTGTTCTAAGCAGCTGAATGTTTTTCATTAACCTTAAAGCACATGTTTTTTACACTTATGATATATTCATGGGATCAAATATTTATGTTGTATATCAATGGAGTTATGGTTCCACTTGCATGTATCTTGAACACTCCATCAAACGTCCGATGAAAGGTGTACATTATAAAGGTATATCATGGAACTTTAGTAGTTGATCGCCGGATTTGCGTGTCGAGTTGGCAAATTTCCATCAGGTAAGAGGGTCGTTGCAAGAGGTTTTCGTCAATTCTCACATCCCTATAGCGCCTCTTCGTTTCTGAACACAATGACAAATAACGCCTTCAGCGGATTTAAAAATGAGCCTTATTATAATTTAGATGTGTTTAAATCAGAATTAAATAAGAAAAAATATTGTGTCAATAAAATATGACGATCTTATATAAAAAAATGTTATTTATTCATTTTTTTTCTGAATAATAATAGCTGCTGAGATATCTGAACTTTCTTCTATTTCAGTAGTTTGTGATAATATTCGCTTGAAGATTTTCTCATCTTTGCGATCTAAATACATCTTGTAGTGTTCAAAGTTACTCATTCTAAGAAGTACATACATTTGAAGAAATATTCAGATATCCATATAGATAAATGTCTAATTTACAAATTCAAATATTATGTTTCTCTATTACACATGGGCAAATATATGAAATGCCATTAGTAATACTTGGGAATTTCCTAATCTCTTATGCGGCTACTTGCCGGATTAAGAAGACTTTATAGAAAAACCTTTCTCTCTATTTCATAAAATGTAATGTAGACACAGCAAAGAAGTATACACTACTTAAAAGTTGTCAACAAACTGGAAAATTTTTATGTAGCGAAATCATTAATAAAAAATAAAACCTTTCCCATGGCACGCCAAATAATTTCCACTTTTAGTAGCAGATTTCTTTTTAAATAAGATAAAAGAAAAGAAAAAATAAATAAATAATTATTTTCAATTATCACACTTTACTATTGTTGTTGTATGTTGGTGGACCTCGGGTCTATTTTTATGCATACTGCAAACACTCCACCGATGATTGTTGATAACTTGTAGTGTGTAACATAATGGCTTCTAGAAGAGGGCCGCTGTCATTTTCAGAGGGACACTTTAATTTTTATTTACTAGTATTATATATATATATATATAATATATACATATATATATATATATATATATACAGAACTCTGTTTACAAAAAATGAAAATCAGTTTGATTCACAAGTCCAATTCACTCCAAATACTCGGGTATACGACGAATCTATTTCACACGTTCTGCGGAAGACCTTAATTATCATACTGCGTGATACCAGAAACTATATGAGGTTCACTTTGTAAACAGGCGGAATCTTCGGCTTGTGCAGTCACTTTATAGAAAAAATAGAAAAAGAGAAAAAAACACTACTTGTCGAGTCGTCGCAGAACACTCTTTTCTTCTCCAAAATCCTCCCTTTAAGAAAATCCGTCAAGAGGGGAGGCCAGTTTCCCTGACTTCTCATTGGATTCGACATTTCCTCAACATTCCTTCTATCACCAATCACGATGCAATAAATCATGGTGTAGTCCATCAATAATTGTTTTGACCTTTGATGGTCTCATAGACAACCACTAATTTCATTAGATCTCATTATCCATGATACTGAATATCTGTTGTCAGATTTGAGTGCCAGGTTGTTCTCATTAGTACAAAACACTCATTGCATGTAATATAATTACCCACAATAAAGCTCAACTGCTATCAAATTTGAGTGATAGGTTGTTATTATATACTTCTTATGGAATATACATTCCTCTCTCCTGAGAATGGAACGCTACAACTCTTCTTGTTTGAAAAAATGCTACAATAGAAAAAATGAGCGAAACTCCCACCAGGCAGCCAGTCTGTCGATATTAAGTGATTGTACACAGGTAAAAATTCCTTCTCGTTTCAGATAACATTGATTGCAACTAACGTTACTAGTGAATTCGCACTTTATACTAGCTGCAATCATTAGAGTTCTATTAACTTTATATTTATTTTTAAAAATAAAACTTTTATATTCCTCATGGAGATGCAATATAAGAAAACACACACAATAAAAAAATTCTAATATACCATTTCGCGTTTTTTAAAATTAAAAAGAATATTTTAACTTACATCTGAATTTATATAAGAAGATGTTAGAAGTGAAATTCGTAACTCAAGATCCCGCAATGAAAGTAAGGCACACTATTGTGTGTAAGGCACACTATTAAGTGAAAGATGTAATTTAACTGTATCATTGCTTCACGATTTCATCTTGGCATCTAGTTTTTCCGTCTTAATTTTAAAGAACAAATAAGGCTATGGCGCAAAACGACAGATAAATTGCATCATGTACATGTTAAGAAATCTTCGACATTATTATGGAGAAACAACTGAAAATGCTGTGTCATTTTTATTAGTCATATCCTGAGCTTAAGGATCCAGCATGAATCTGCATTCAAAAACCGAAGAAGAATGAAGACATTAATTCAACACATGTTAGTTGCATCATTACCATAAAAAGGTAATCTGAAGTTATTGACATTTGTTTCTTATTCAGTTTTCAAAGAATTGCAGGTACAAGAAACATATTACCCGTACATTTTGTCAATAAGTAAATGTTTTTTTAATAAACTCCAAGAAATTTTTTTTCTGCAATTCACGCACCATTAGTTAGATAAAAGAATGTTAAGAAATTTTGCAAGTTATGTTTTTAAGAGTAATTTTTATGATTATATAAACTGCAGTGAGTTAAATTTCAAATAGAACAACAGAAAAACTATAAACACCTTATTTTTGCATAAATAAGTTATAGCCATATCCAAATTATTTAAACAATTGCAAGTAATTAAACCTATCTGAGTTATTTGCTAATAATTAAATATATCTTAGATATTCATTTTTTTTTTTTTTTTTTTTTTTTTTTTTTGCATTTGCATTTGTAAAAAAATTGCAGTTTCACATAATTACTCAAAAAGATTTGTAACGTTATCTTTTAGAATAAATCATTATAAATAAATAATATGCATTTTTGCGATATGTAATTTTCTAAAAATCAAATTGAAAGTCCAATATATTATATAGCAATGACAAATCATCAATATCATCATATTTAATGATATTTATATGATTTGTTTGTTTTTTGCTAAATATATAGTGTATAATTATTGAAATATATTCATTCAATTCAATTTATGTGTCTAATCCACAGGGTATTGCAGTATATGACGGACATTCCATGAGTAGTCTACTAATGGACGGAGGGAAAGGGACAGCTTCTGTTGTGATGGAGCATTCGTAGGTAGAAGTGTGATTTAGCTCCGTGTCGCTGAATAAAGAGCGGCAGTGCCTTCAGAGATTACTTTTAGGGGGAACTACCCTCATTTGCGTATCGTATGGGAGAAACCCAGTCAAACTCCCACCAGGTAGTCCAGCTAACGAGGCAAGAAGCTGAACATGAGATACGCCATCGAGACTCTTCGTTTTTTGAAACGGTGTCTACAACAAAGCCGCCAACAGATTGAACCTCAGCCCTAACGCTCACCAACGGCGCAAAATGCCGCTGATGCACGTGTCGGGCAAATCAATTTATTTAATGAACAATGTAAACCACGCATGCATACATCACAGCTCGACTCATCAAATGCCAATATAGTTTCAAAAATTATACACTAAAATTTTAAAAAAAGGTTTAAAACTTTCAGACTGAGATGAAAGATTCCAATTTGAACATGATGCAGTTCTAGTTTATTAAAAAAGTGATTACAATTAAAGATTTGAAAAATATTTTATTCAGTATTTTCTCATTTATCTTAAATTAACATATTGTCAATTTTTATTAAGCTATCTGCATTATTAGTATTTAATTTTTTTTGTTTATTAGCCTAATAAATTTATAATCGAAGGTACTGAAAATCAAGATGTTAATCATAGCAGAAACTTTTTCTTTATACATTTTGATATTGACTGTCACATTTTTCCCACGAGAAGAGATGTAGCATTTCTATTCCCAGAGGAAATGAATGCGTATTCTTTAACAAGCAACCTCTACACACTCAATATCAACCTCTCACTCAAATCTGACAGTAGATAAGCAGTATCGTGGATATTTATACTATATGCACTTAATGTCTTGCTCTAATGACAGCAACCTGCCACTCAAAACTGACAGCAGGTAATCAGTGTCATGGATATATCATGAAATTAGAGACTGACTGTTCGACTTTCACAGTTGAAACAATTACAGATGGGATATGGATTATGGAAGCTGACCCCCCCCTGACGGATTTTCTTAAAGGAAGGTTTTTGGAGAAGGAAGAATAGGACGATTTTTCGTGTGTCACCTTCACAAGTCTGTACATTAGTGAACTACAAAGCTCTCGATATAAAAATCCCTATATACTATTAGTTTTTTAGAGCATAAAAATTAGAAGATACTAAAAATCTATACGCATGATATATATATTAAATTCTTATACAAATTATAGTTAATACTTATATTGTACAACACAAATATAAAAAACATAGAAGATAATTAACACAAAATTAAAAATCTCATCATTATTATATCAAAATTATTTTAATTTATGAAAATAGTCATTATAAATTCTATATTATTCTATTCACAACGTAAATATAACCTATCATATGCGAAATAAAAAATACGACTTTAGCAACTTAAATAGTATAAAAAAGGAAATATTAAAAAAATTCAGTTCAGTTTTTTAATATATCACAACTATATTGCTATATTATGTTCAAAAAATCCAGTACAAGACAAAAGAATTTATTTAATAAACCTAAAATAGGTCATTTATGATTAAAGCATATTTAATTAAATGCATATTAAATTATGAAAAAAGTTTAAATAAATTCCAGTTGGAAAATGATGCGAGATTTTGAAGGAAGTTATATTTAATAAAAATATAAATATGCATTTGAATAACTTACGAATTGTAATTAATTTAATAACATAAATTAAATTATTTAAGACTTACTTATTCTTAATAGCAATAGAAAAGGCAACTTTAAATTTCTGCGAAGTATACAACCTTAAGACTTTCTTTCCTTTTTAGAAGTCAAGGATTTCGTTTGCAGGAATCGCTAGTCACTTAAAATCTGATCTACTGTTCTATCTCTCGGGTGGAAAAACCTCGCGATGTGTTTATTTTTCATATTCTTATTTTTTTTTCTTTGTGATTGACGGTCTTATGAGCTCGTATTTTTTGCTTAACAAATCAACTGCAACTGAGGCTGGGTTTTCCCTCTTTGGATATCATAAGGATAAACTTTCATCAAATATTCTTTTTTAAGATCTGATACTCCAATGCATTAGTAGACTGCGTGATATTGTTTAAAGTTTGTCATGGTTATACATTTACATGTTTATTTTTCTGTTTGTAATACAGAGATGTAAAGACACCTATTGGTCTTTTTAAATCATATGAAAGTAATGTAATTTTTATTAATTACAAGTTTTATTTATAACTTTCCTCAAAAAAAGGAAATTTTTCCCCAGTAAAGAATTTACCTCCCTCCCCTCCAGACCCATGTCAATACTGTTGCCTCATGGATAAATAGCTCCAAGTGCATAGCTAAAACGAAAAACCGAAGTGGAAGCCACCGTCCGATAATATAAACATCCTCATCTGTGTGGGCGTGAGCTGGCTGGAAGGAGAAAGAAATGTAACATCGGTAAAGTGCTTTTGGTTTTCAAATAAAGAAGTTATGGTTTATAAGGTTTTTTTTCAAATAAAGAAGTTATGGTTTAGAAGTTTGGTTTTCAAATAAAGAAGTTATGGTTTATAAGGGTTTTTTTCAAATAAAGAAGTTATGGTTTAGAAGTTTGGTTTTCAAATAAAGAAGTTATGGTTTACAAAGGGGGTTTTTTTCAAATAAAGAAGTTATGGTTTAGAAGTTTGGTTTCAAATAAAGAAGTTAAAATTTTGGTTTACATTAGTTTGGGCGTTTTGAAACAAAGTCTACTATGTGTTTTTATTAAAAGAACACCATAACAAAAAAATTTTTCCAGTTTGTTTCTTTTAAAAATATATAAATAAAAATGTTTTTTTTTTTTTATTTAAAATTTTTAATCTAATACATTATGACTCTTTTTAAAACGTGAAAAAAAAAAATATTTTACTGCGTTATCTAAAAGAAAAGTGATAAACGAAAAATTTTACAGCATTAATAAACATTAAAACCTTAATATTAATTATGAAAATAAAAATGTAAAATGAAAAAAAAACACAGTTAAATGAGAACATTAAAACGGAAAATAAAAATATTTTCGCATTGCTTTTTTTCAAGAACAGTAAACCACAAAATTTTACAGCATTTTAAACATTTACCCCTTTTATCCTTATTTATGAGTACTGTAATAAAAGATTTAAAATCAAAATATTATGCTAACGCGCGCAGATTCACGTTGAACTGTTCAATCGACTCAAAACGGAGTCCCCTGGAATGGTCCTTTGAGTTTAGGGAATAGCCAAGTCGCGTGGATGGAAAGGTGGTTGTGGAACGATACGGATTTCATTTTTGACAAAAAAGTCACGAAGAATCAATGCAGTGTGAGCTGACGCATTCAGTGTTTTCGGTACCAATCGAATTTTTTATGCATTTGAGTCCCAAAATGGAATTGATCCCTTTTTTTCGATCCTTTTGAAATTCCAACCTCATCAGCAAGGTCTCTAATTTTAAATCGAAAAAAAGCACCAAATCTTTAATTTTGTACGTCATCTTCGTCGGTTCTCTGCATTCTTTGAACTGTTTTATACCCCTTCTAAACATTTCTTTCCGATATCGGAATGCTCCCCGAGGCCTTCTGCAACATTCTATACATTTGCGCAAACAAAATTAAATGCATGTTCTTTGCTCTATTAATTCCAGACATTTCAAAAACCGCCGGAATCAGTTTTAGCGTCTCACAAAGCCAAGCGTAGCTCAAACACTAATGCATATTTTTTACTTCAGATTTCACACAGATGTCAAGGACAATGCCAGTAACCTAAAAAAAAAAAAAAATTTTAATTCCATAAGCTCCGGGAATTTTAAATTGAAAATTGGTTTACTTTTGGACACAGTAGTATTAGACAGACGCAGCCTCTGTATCCCCTGATTAAGAAAGACAACAAGAACAAAAACAAACAGTAAAGAGACGTTAGAATGCCTAATGCGTTTTTATCCATAGTTTGATCCTTAACTAATAGCCATTTCTTTAACGATTGGCTCCCTGCTCCCCCTCCCCCTGTGTTTTCCCTCCCAAATGTATCTCCTGAATAAATGTTATATTCCTGTGGCATTTTTTTAGACTCTATATATATATATATATATATATATATATATATATATATATGTATATATATATGTATCCTTAATCCTTTATGAAACTGTAAGGAGTTCCCGATTTGCCATTTTAAAAAATACATTTCAAAAATCCACGATTATAATATGGCAATTATGCAAGATTAATTTTTTTCATTGTTTGCTGTAAAAAGTAAGTTAAAATACAATATTTCTTATTAAGGTAATTATGCAAATTTTCTTAATAGACAAGACAGAATTTTCAACACCTATTTTGAAAAACAACCCATGCATTACAATAATAATCCATTTAAACAACCAAAAAACAAGTCATTGAAATGAATGTTACTATAAAATCTTATTATAAAAAAAGATACTGGAAGACAAAACCAATAATATCTGTAATAAACTGGCACATAAAATCATCCAATTTCTCTGTCACGAAGTACTTTCCCTCTATCTTCCAAAGCTTCATGATTATCTTTTTTATCGATTTCACAGATTACTCTGTTTTGGACTACTTGGACATGACAGTCGTTTTTAGATACTCAGGTTTGAACATCTAAGAAAAAATTTAATGAAAGAACTGACATTCTAAAGAACAAATGTTTATCAAACTTTTGCCCATTTGTTAACAATAAGCCCGCTTTTCAACCTTTTTATATATGTGCAATTTCTTAATATTCTATTTTTAATATTTTGACATTGGTTTGTTTGTTAGTCAAGGCTATGTATAAGCCTTATGTGATGCTTTGTGTTATATGAAGGTTTCAAAACAAAACTACTTTAAATGTAATATTTTTGCAGTAAGAAATTAAATATTTTTTACTTGCAAATACATAATATTTTAGACAGATAAATCTTCTGAATACATGAAAACACATTGATTTAAAACGTCCTATTCTCGTATTACAAATATAACGTAAATTATATAAAACATCAAAGCTTGTAAGGTATTTAAGGATGAAAACGAGATGAAGAAGGAGCTGAGACAGGTTTTTCTAATTAGAAGGAGTAAATCATTACAATAAACAGTTTTGAGAACTATTGCACTAATATTTT
>BPLQ01004399.1:0-90868 GCA_021605075.1 Caerostris darwini
AAAAAAAACTTTTGAAGATACTCAAATATTAAAAGGGTACAATTAAAATAATTACTTTTTGAATTACTAATTTTTGCGAACCAAGCTGCCATATATAAATGTTAAGAAACTCTTATCTGTAATTAACTGTTTCAGAACTTATTGAATGTTTATGAATTGCATTGTGACGTATTTCCCACCCAAAACTGCTATGAACTTTCCTCTAAATTTCATGATATTTAAAAACAGTTTTAAGCAAAGAATTTCCAGACTCTGCTGTTTAAAAAAGTTATTGTATTTAAAACTGTATAGTTATCGTAACAACAGCGGATCAACCAGGAATAAAAATTATTTTGGACCGTTCGGCGTCAATTAACATTTGACAGAAAACTCATTAGAAGCTCTCAGTGTAAAAAACAGAGCCCGAAGTCATGATTTCTTGGAGAGGAAGAACGGAACTCAGACATGTCTCGCTCCAACAGAAAAAAAATACACTTTGATACACTATGAAAATATTTTATCCACTTTTGGGAATATAAAAATAATAAATATTAATTTCATTGTTTCCATGTGAAGAGCTCTCGTGATTCTATTTGACCTCGGGTGTTTCAAAAAATCATAAATATTAATAAATTTTATTGTGGGTGATATTTCTCTCAGAAGATTAAGCATATATTGTAAAGAGGAAAAAAAGCAATGATTTCCGCAATATATTAAAAATAATATGAATTGCGAAACATCAAAACCGTGTACTATCAAAATATTCATTAAAAACATTTACATTTACCGTTCTTATTTTTCTTTCGGAAATTGGCGATATTTTATTCAAAACTTGGCGCGGTTTTACTTAAAAAACAATTTGAAAAAGAAGTATGAGAGTTTTCATGACGAATCCTTTGCTTGTAGCCATCATTAATAAACTTTCCATTTTTGAGTTCTAAGAAGCGAAAACATATAACTTAACTAAACCGCATAACAAAAATTTATTAATTCATTTAATTTATTTTGTACAAGTAATTAATGAAGGAAAGTAAGTTTTTTTTTGCTATATGCATGGTGTCTAAAATATGTGGAGGGAAATGAAATGTGACAACTAAGAAACAAAACATACATTTTAAAGGTTACGCATATTATACGTTCTCAAAAGAGCTACCACCAAAAATTACTCAAGAATCACAGCGGCAGGGCATTAGTAAACCTGCCAAGCATGTTATATACATTTCCAACAGCAACGTTTAATTTCATTAAATATCAATGTTTACTTTCAATAAATATTCATCGAAATAGTCAAGTTGATGTAGACGACATAATCGATGACTTAGCAAAAGAGAAAAGAAGATTGAATTTTAATTTATAATTAATGTAATGTTTTAAGAAATTAAATGTTTATTTTTTCTGCAATTCTTCTTAGTTTTAGTTTTACTCTTTTTTCGGTATTTGAACCAAATGATTTAAATGTGAAAATTATTAATTTACGGAACATTAACTTCAGATAACTTTTCTATTACTAGTTAGTCTGACTTATTGGGCTTTCATACACGGTTAAGCTTTATTTTAACGAGCACACCCCTTGCCCTAAAACAAAATCTTGGCTGAGAGCCTGACAAACTCTATGTTAAAGTATTCAAAATACTATACCAAAAATAATATTTTATTACTAGCATTAAATTAATATTAGCACGCATCATTATTACTAACCCGCACACATTATTTCGTGTACAACATAAATATTTTAGTCTCGTATGAGTTGTCTTATTTTCGCTATATACATATTCAGTACATCACTATTTCATTGGTTTGTACATTGAAGTGCCCATGAATATGATAGTTAAGGCTGGAAGCATTCCAACAGATACTGTGAAAGAAAACTGTTAGAAAGAGACAAAAAAGAAAAAAAAGAAAGAAACAAAAGAGAAACATTGAAACAAAAAACAAACAAACATTCTATGGTCTTCCGCCAAAGAATCGTAGTTAATTTACTCCCAGGGATGCAAATTTTGCAAAACAGTGAAATTCTTAGTCTTCTAAGTAGGCATCCAAAAGAATTTTACAGATGACTGTTGAGATCTTTTGTTTTGGAACAAATTTGAAGATACTGCCAAAAAGAGTCGCAACTAAACTGTCACAATAGAATGTTTGTATAAAAGATAAATTAAACTGAAGAAGCCATTTAATTTAAGATCCAAACATCCTTCCGTTTTTTCAGCTACTAAATCCATTTTGACATTTATACAAAAAAAAACTTTGTTTGTGTTTGTTGAAAGCAATTCATTTTTTTATCCTTTTACATATCAAGTCCTCAAATGTGAGATGCCCTGATAGTGATACTTGAGTTCATTGAACCATTGAGCTTTTTAAGACATAAAAAAAAATGAAGTTTCTTTTTGTGATTATCGTCGAATCTCATTTACTTTCTTCATTTAAGTAGGTATTTGCATACTTTGGAGTTCGAGTTTCACTAATCCACTGTGTTCCTGGTCAGTTAAGTTAATTGCTTTTGTTTTAAAAAAAATGAGAGCAAAGAAAAAGATTTGGAGAAAGTTTTTGAACTTAAGTAGAAATGTAAATAGTAAGAAATGGAATTTTTTTAATGGATTTGGGGATTTCTTTTTTATTTTGATTTTTACGTTTTTTGAAAGTTAGCCATGAAGTTAATCTTCTGTTAAAATAAGTCATCACTTGAAATGTAGGAAATTTTCAGAGCAAAGAGGAAAGAAAAGGTTTATATTTACAGTTACTGCTTCATGCTTAATTTTTTTCAAAAATAGTGACATGCCAAAAATGAGGTCCCATTCACATAAACATCCCTTAATAAATAAACTACTTTTAAAATTTTTTTAAAGATTCAAGTATGTCAAGTATGTTTTAATAACAGCAAAATCTATTCAATATTTTAAACAGCATTTGAATTTAAATTTCTGAGAGCAAAATGATCTATACAAGATAAAATGCAATTCCCAAAAATTAATTTATTGTTTATAAACTTGTATGAACAGTATTCTAACCTGGATTTGAATCTGAATATAAAGACCAATGGTTTTTTTTGTATCAACTCCATGTGATTCTAAGTAAACCATAACACATTTCTTGTAATAAAAACGAAAAAGCAAGGTAGCCGAGAAAGAACAAGTCATCATGCACGGAAACAATTCCAGATAAATTCATAAAATTATCGTTTGTTGCTTTATTTTATTTTTACATTTTTGTGGTAGTTAGAAATTCATTTGTTTATTTCTTCTACAATGGCGCAACAGCTTCATAGTGGGTCAAAGTACTCTGCTTACAGATAAATTTCAAGATAGATTATATTCATTTTACAGAGTAGGATTGTCCGCCCAACGCTCTACACTCCTATTAAACAGGGACCTACTGTTAAAAATGGATTCCGAACCACGACAAACATCCTTGGCATTGTAACTTTAACCCAAAACAAGCGCCATCAAGCAACAGAGCGCTAGTCACTCGGCCATCAAGCTTTACCAGGGATTCTATAACGCGAATATTTTTCCTTCACAATAAAGTACTTGATTCATTACTCAAGAAGCGAAGATAAATTTAATTTCATTCTTAACTTAGTCTATAAACAAAAGCAAAATATCCTGTTGCTCTTCATTCCCTGAGAAGCAGTGGGCCGTATTCCAATTTATTCCAAAAAATCATTCGTCAAGCTTATAAAAATTAAAGAGCGTGTCGACGTTTTAACCAGCGAAGACAAATCACGTAAGGAGAAGAAAAAAAGAGGAGTTCAAAAACATCATTTATTTCCAGAAAACCTTTCCTTCTTCACTCGTCCCCACAAAGAAAGGCACGATTCGTTAAGATAAGGAAACCTCTTCGCTTCCATAAATCAGCCACAATCAGTACAAGCAGGTCCTTTGTGAACGTAAACAATACTCGGCGAAACACTTGCTCGCAAAAATTCTCTATCTGGCAACAAAATTATTCAGTTCGTTTGCAAAATCACCCATTCCAGTTGTTGGACCCCCACCAGCAACAATGGCCCCCTTTCTCCGAATGGAAGGAAGTCGTAGCGAATAACAAATGATAGTTGTTGAGTTGAGACTAATCCTTTCTTTTCGCGGGACGAATCATCTTGCGAGCCACTTTAATACATAAAAGGATATAACTCGGGGACTGTAGAGGGTGAATCAATTTAAAATACACGCGGCACAAGTCAAGACTTATTCGTAATATTGACAATTCCATCTCGAAGAATTCTTGGGAATCGTTGCCCATAAATTGCATAAAATGTGGAATTATAAATTCATGTTTGGATTCATATATCTCGTTGAAATTCAGATAATGCTAATTGTTGTCGAATTTAATGAGTAATATTTTTGAAAAATCTTTTGGGCAAAAATATCAATATTGATTTTAAAAATATTTTTAGCTATTTTAGTAGTCTTGAATAAAATACATTTCTTCATATTTAATTTATAATTATTTATAATTATTTCTCATTAATCTTTATAATTAATCTTTATAATTATTTCTTATTAATTTATATTTCTTTTCTCTTGAATAAAATAAATTTTTCCTTCAGATTTTAATATAGATATTAAATATAATCAAGGCGAAACAAAATTTCAATTATTTCTATTAAAAAAGTTGTGATATAATGTTTTTGTTTTGTAAGTCGGATACTATGTACTAAATCATTAACTACTATAAAAGCAAAAGAATCAAATTCAGCGTTACATAGGGTGCACTTGCTATACACTGAAGTGACAAAAGTCATGGGATAGCAGTATGCAAATTTTCAGATGGCAGTAGCATCGCGTAGAACAGGTATAAATGCGCAGTGCTTTCGCAGAGCTTTCATTTCTGTTCAAGTTATTCATGTAAAGAGGTTTTGACGTGATGATGACCGCACGACGGGAATTAACAGACTTTGAACGCGGAATGTTAGTTGGAGCGAGACGCATGGATCATGCCATTTCGGAAATCGTTAGGGAATTCAACATTCCCAGATCCACAGTGTCAAGAGTGTGCCGAGAGTATGAAATTTCAGGCATAACATCCCACCATGGGCAGCGCAGTGGTCGACCGCCTGCACTTAACGACCGAGACCAGCGACGTCTGCAAAGAGTCGTAAATTCTAACAGACAAGCAACACTGCTTCAAATAACCGCAGAAATCAATGTGGGACGTACAAGGGACTTGTCTGTTAGAACTGTGCGGTGAAATTTGGTTTTCTTGGGCTATTCCAGCAGAAGACCGACTCGAGTGCCTTTACTGACAGAACGACATCGCTTGCAGCGACTCTCGTGGGCACGTGAGCATATCGGTTGGTCCCTAGATGAATGGAAAACCGTGGCCTGGTCCGATGAGTCACGATTTCAGTTGGTAAGAGCTGATGGTAGCGTTCGAGTGTGGCGCAGACCCCACGAAGCCATGGATCCAAACTGTCAGCAAGGCACTGTTCAAGCTGGTGGTGGCTCCGTAATGGTGTGGGCTGTTTTTTCATGGCATGGACTTGGTCCTGTGGTGCGACTGGACCGAACATTGACTGGAAATGCTTATGTTCAGCTACTTGGAGATCACTTGCAGCCATTCATGGACTTCATGTACCCAAACAACGATGGGATTTTTATGGATGACAATGCGCCATGACACCGGGCCACAATTGTTCGCGATTGGTTTGAAGAACATTCTGGACAAACCCAACGAATGATCTGGCCACCTAGATCGCCCGACATGAATCCCATCGAGCATTTATGCGACATCATCGAGAGGTCTGTTCGTGCCCAAAATCCTGCACCATCAACGTTTTCACAATTATGGACGTCTATCGAGACAGCATTGCTCAATATTCCTGCAGAAGACTTCCAACGACTTGTTGAGTCCATGCCACGTCGAGTTTCTGCACTTCGCCGGGCAAAAGGAGGGCCGACAGGATATTAAGAGGTATCGCATGACTTTTGTCACTTCAGTGTACTGCAGCCTAATTTTTGTTATCCAAATTTAGAAGGCATCTTCGCCTCAAAAGGGCACTTTCGGGGTTTCGTACCGACGTCACTTTCATGAGCCCAACGAAAGAATTTCCAGCTTACCATATTTTGACAATCCTTTTCCCATCATAAACATGGGAATTTCCGATAACTTTGCTTAGCATATTTCGAATTTGGCTTTTGAGTCTTAGGATTGAGGTTCAATCCGAGGGCTGCTTTTTTGTAGGCACTGTTTCAAACACGAAGAGACTCGATAGCGTTTGTGATGTTCAGCATCTAGCCTCGTGTGTCGGACTACCTGGTTTGAAATTTCCGGATTTTCTCCCATAACTAAAAATCCTCAAATAAGTCACTGCCCTTCTTTCAACGAACCAAGTCAGACTTTTACCGACGGGAGTTCCATCACAACAGAAGAGTGAGTTCCCCCTGGGACAAAAATGTTGCTATAAACCTGACTAAGTGGGATACGAAAAAAAAAAAAAAAAAAAGATTCAAAAACTCAATGCGTTATTCCTCAGGTAGATCAAATATCTGCTTGTGACCTTGAAAGGTCCATTTATGCATGCCACAAGTAGCCCAACGACGAGCGATGACGGGTGGACTTTTACAGGAAATTGTTCTGCATTTTTATGTTGCACGAGAGCAAATCCGAGACACTCCTGAAACCCAGATTATCGACACGTGCATCTATAGATTTGTAGTCCTTTTCAACATATCATCTCAATTTCTCGTCTCTGAAAAGAGTGAAAGCTACAAACATTGAAAACATTAGGTGAGAGGAAATGTAATGTATATATATATATAAAATTTGAAATAAAAAATTAACTTTTGAAGAGATACTTAAACATTAAAAAATGCAATTCAATAAACTATTACTTTTTGAATTATTAATTTTCGAGAACCAAGCTACCATACATAAATGTTAAGAAACTCTATCTCTCGTTAGCTATTTCAAAAAATTTCAATGAGCATTTAAATATTTATGATATGCATTGTGATTCTTTTCCCATCCAAAACAGTTATGGACTTTCCTCTAAATTTTATGATACGTAAATTTTTAAGCAAAAATTTTCCAATCCCTACTGTTTTAAAAAAGCTATTGTATTTATATGGATAA
The DNA here is from genome assembly GCA_021605075.1 of Caerostris darwini. Taxonomy (NCBI): domain Eukaryota; kingdom Metazoa; phylum Arthropoda; class Arachnida; order Araneae; family Araneidae; genus Caerostris; species Caerostris darwini. The sequence continues at coordinate 7,048 of BPLQ01004399.1, forward strand.
AATTATTTTATTCCAGCAACAGCGTATCAACCAAGAATAAAAATTATTTTGAACCGTTCTACGTCAATGAACATTTGAAGTAAAACTCATTAAGAGTTTTCAGTGTAAAAATCAGAGCCCTAAGTCATGATTTCTTGGAAAGGAAGAACGGAACTCAGACATGTCTCGTTCCAACAGAAAAAAAAAATACCCTTTGATACACTATGAAAATATTTCATCCACTTTTGGGAAAATAAAAATAATAAATATTAATTTTATTGTTTCCCTGTGAAGAGCTCTCGAGGTTTTATTTGACCTCGGGTGTTTCAAAAAATCATAAATATTAATGAATTTTATTGCTAAGTGTGGTTAAGTTAAGTTAAGGTGATATTTCTATCAGAAGATTAAGCATATTTAGTAAAAAGGGAAAAAAATACATAAAAATTTCCACTACATACTAAAAATAATAGAAATTGCGAAACGTCAAAAATGTTTACTATCAAAATTTTCCTTAAAAACATTTACATTTTCCGTTCCATTTTTCTTTCCCAAATTGGCGATATTTTATTCAAATTATTTTTTGAATAAAAAACAATCTGGAACAGAAGTTTGAGAGTTTTGATGACGAATCTTTTGCTTGCAGCTATCGTTAATAAACTTTTAATTTTTGTGTGCTTTTTAAGAAACGAAAACATGAAACTGAACTAAACAGTATAACAAACTTAATAATCCATTTCATTTATTTTGTACGAGTAATTTATGAAGACTTTTTTTTTGCTATATGCATGGTGTCTAATATATGTGAATGGAAATTAAACGTAAAAGTTCTGACACATAAATAAGATATGAACAACAGTTAAGTTATAAAAACTGACAGTCAAAGTAAAAGGTACATTTTAAAGGTTAAACTTTTTATAAGTGCTCAAAGAGCAACCACCAACAGTTATTCAAGAATCACAGCAGTGCCGCAGTAATAAACTTCCTAAGCATGTCATATACATTTCCAATATCAATTGATATTTTGGCCCTAAGATCTTCATCGAGTTCAATGGGACTTTCGTAAAATATGTTCTTAATGCATAAAAAAGAAATGCACGCATGTCATATGACTAAATCATGATGGTGACCAAGGAAAAGATCCGTTCCATCCAATCCAATATGGAAAGTAAATAGGTTTGACGTTTCTGCAGAAGTGAGCTATAGATTCAAAGAGCTGAAGCCACAATATAATGCGTACAGCTGGTGAAATAACGGAATGAAGTTCCCATAAGATACTTTGTAGAAAGCCACTTTAAGTGTCAGCTAGAAGTGTACGTGCCATGCCTGATGTACATCGATATGCTATTGTGAATCTTGAACTAATTATTTTCGGTCTCTTTTGAGTATTTGTCATAAAATGTTCAAACACTAATACGTTTGATGTTTTAAAATGTTGACTTTACCGATCCTCTCCCTTACGTGTAATTCATATCTTTTCTTAAGTGCTAGCACTTCCACGTGCCAGAACCTTTTTTACATGCTAGCACTTACATGGGACATTTCTACGAGAGCATTCCATTACAAAATCTGCTTATTTCAGTCCCCTCTACTTAACTTTCATTTTTTTTTTTTTTTGCCAAATATTAAAAAAAAAAACAAAAACAAAAACAAAAAACTACAAGCGTGCATCCATGGAAGGAGGTAGCTGACGGGTTTGAGCCTCTCATCAAACATATAAGTGAAATGTGTGCATGTATTGAAATTTATGGTCGCTATTTTTTATTAAATATTTAGTATTTAAATCAGGGTTTAGTTTTATTAAATATCATTCAATCATTAAATCATCAACGATCAACAAATATAAGCGCTTAGTTTCATTAAATATTCATCGCAATAGTCAAATTGGCATAAGCGACAAAATCGATGACTGCAAAAAAGAAAAAAAGATTGAATTTTAATTTATAATTAATTAAATTTTCTTTTTAAATTAAATTTTTACTTTCTGTGCAATTTTTCTTAATTTTACTCTTTTACTCTTAGTTTTGTATTATTTTTTTATGTATTTGAACCAAATGAGAGCAATGTAAAAATTATTAAAAAAATATTAATATACGGAACTTTAACTTCAGATATAATTTCTATTACTAGTTAGTTTAACTTATTGAGCTTTCATAAACGGTTACGCTTTATTTTATTGAAGCCCTTCCTCTAAGACAAAATCTTGGGTGAGCGCCTAACAACCTCTATATTAAAGTATTGAAAATATAAGCCAAAAATAATATTTTATTACTAGCATTAAATTAATATTAGCACCCATCATTATTACTAACCCGCACATATTATTTCGTGTGCTATATAAATATTTTAGTCCCGAATAAGCTGGCAATTTAATTTATGCATACATATTCAGTGCATCCCTATTTCATTGGTTTGTACATTGAAGTGCCCGTAAATATTTTAGTTAAGGCTGGAAGCATTCCAAGAGATACTATGAAGGAAAACTGTTAAAAAGAGAAACACGCTTTTTTTTCTATGGCCTTCCGCCAAGGAATCGTAGTTAATAGACTCCCATGGATGCAAATTTTGCAAAACATTGAAATTCTTAGTCTTCGAAGTGGCCATCCAAAAGAATTTTACAGATGACTGTTGAGATCTTTTGTTCTGAAACAAATTTGAAGAGATTGCCAAAAAGAGTCGCAACTAAACTGTCACAATAGAATGTTTGCATAAAAGATAAATTAAACTGAAGAAGCCATTTAACATAGGATCCAAACATCCTTCTCTTTTTTCATATATTAAATCCATTTTGATATTTATACAAAAAAAAGACTTTTTTGTGTTTGTTGAAGGCAATCCATTTTTTTTTCATTCCTTCATATATGAAGTCCTCAAATGCGAGATGCCATGATAGTGATACTTGAGTTCATTGCACCATTGCGTTTTTTAAGACATAAAAAATGAAGTTTCCTTTTTGTGATAAAAAAAGAAAGATTGTTTGTCGTTAAATGTCATTTACTTTCCTCATTTAAGTACGTATTTGCATACTTTGGAACTCGAGTTTCACTAATCCATTGTGTTCCTGGTCAGTTAACTTAATTGATTTTATTTTTAAAAAAAATAAGAGCAAAGAAATAGATTTGGAGAAAGTTTTTGAACTTAAGTAGAAATGTAAATAGTAAGAAATGAAATTTTTTTAATGGTTTTGGGGGTTTCTTTTCTTGTTTTGTTTTTGACTTTTAGTTAGTTGACTTGTTTGAAGTTACCCATGATAGTTAATCTTCTGTTAAAATAACTCATTACGTGAAATGTAGGAAATTCTTCAGAGCGAAGATGAAAGAAAAGGTTTACATTTGCAGTTACTGCTTCATGCTTTTTTTTAAACTTATATAGAGGTAAAAACTGGCGTCATATATATACGTATATTCACATAAACATCATTTAAAAAATCAAATTATTTTTAAGAAATTTTAATGATTCAAATATTTCATTGACGCAACATATTTAACATCTTAACACAATATCTTTTAATAACAGCATACTCTATTAAATATTTAAACAGCACTTGAATTTAAATTTCTGAGATCAAAAATGTCTCCCAAAAATATCTGCTTTAAAAATTTGTAGAAAATGTGTTGTAGCCTGGAATTGAATCTGAATATAAGACTGAATGTTTTTTTTTTTCGTATCATTTTCATGTGATCCTGAATAAACCAAACAATTTTTTTAAGTAATATTTACACATTTCTTTTTTAAAAAAACGAAAAAGCGAGGTGACAGACAAAGAGCATGGGATCATACACCGAAAGAATTTCAGATAAATTAATAATATCGTCTGTTTCTTTCTTTTATTTTTGCATTTTGGTGACAGTTAAAAATTCATTTGCCTTTAATCTTTGCTTACCAGACCTTTACTTACTTAGAACTAGTGGACCAAGGCTATCTATTCAACTGGCAGATTTCGAGGCAGAAAATGTTTTCTTTTAGGGGGTTTTTTTAAGAAGTGGACCGAGGCAGAACTTTACAGTCTTAGCGGACGGAGAACTACGGTTACTAGTGCGCCCATGGCAATCATTGCATAATAATCATTGCAATAGTCATATTGACAAATCATTGCAATAGTCATATTGACAAATCATTGCAATAGTCAATTGACAAATCATTGCAATAGTCATATTGACAAATCATTGCAATAGTCATATTGGCATAAATGACATAATCTATGACTTAGCAAGAGGGAAAAGAAAATTGAGTTTTAATTTATAATTGATTAAAATATTTTTAGAAATTAAATTTTTACTTTTTGTGAAATTCTTCTTAAGTTTAATGTACTCTTTTTTATGTTTTTAAAATAACTAATGAAAGGTAAAAATTATTAATTTACGGAACATTAATTTCAGATAACTTTTTTATTACTAGTTAATTTGACTTATGGAGTTTTCATAAATGGCCGTACTTTATTTTATTGAGCTCAACCCTTTCCCTCAGACAAAATCTTGGATGAGCGCCTAAAAAAATCTATAATAAAGTATTCAAAATATTGGGCCAGAAATAACATTTCATTACTAGCATTAAATTAATATGAGCACGCATCATTATTATTAACCCTCACACATTATTTCGTGTGCTATATAAATATTTTAGTTCCTAATAAGTTGCCTATTTAATTTATGTATACATATTCAGTACATCAATATTTCATTGGTTTGTACATTGAAGTGCCCATGAATATGATAGTTAAGGCTGGAAATATTCCAGGAGATACTATGAAAGAAAACTGTTAAGAAGAGAAACAAGGTTTTTTTTCTATGGCCTTCCGCCAAAGAATCGTAGTTAATAGACTCCCATGGATGTAAATTCTGCAAAACATTGAAATTATTAGTCTTCTATGCGGGCATCCAAAAGAATTTCACAGATGACTGTTGAGATCTGTTGTTCTGGAACAAATTTGAAGAGACTGCAAAAAAGAGTCGCAACTAAACTGTCACAATAGAATGCTTGTATAAAAGATATATTAAACTGAGGAAGCCATTTAACTTAAGATCCAAACATCCTTCCCTTTTTTCATCTACTAAATCCATTTTGACATTTATAAAAAAAACAAAAAACTTTTTGTTTTCCATTTTTTTTCATTCCTTTACATATGATGTCCTTAAATGTAAGATGCCATGATAGTGATACTTGAGTTCATTGAACCATTGTGTTTTTTAAGACATAAAAAATGCAGTTTCTTTTTTGTGAGGAAATAAGAAAGATTGTTTGTCGTCGAATCTCATTTACTTTCTTCATTTAAGTAGGTATTTGCATACTTTGGAACTCGAGTGTCACTAATCCATTGTGTTCCTGGTCAGTTAAGTTAAGTAGAAATGTAAATAGTAAGAAATGAAATTTTTTAATTGGATTTGTGGATTTCTTTTTTTTTTTTGCAAGTTAGTCAGGAAGTTAATCTTTTGTTAAAATAACTCATTACGTAAAATGTAGGAAATTCTTCAGAGCGAAGATGAAAGAAAAGGTTTACAGTTACAGTTAGTGCTTCATGCTGAATTTTTTACATGATTTGTGAGATGTCAAAAATGAAATCACTTTCACATAAATATCACTCAAGAAATAAAATTCTTTTTAAGAATTTTTAAAGATTCAAATATTCTATTAAGATTTCTTAATAGCAGCATACTCCATTAAATATTTAAACTGCAATTAAATTTAAATTTCTAAGAGCAAAGTGATCTATACAAAATAAACATTGACTCCCAAATATGTCTACTTTAAAAATTTGTAGAAACATTGTTGTTGCCTGGATTTGAATCTGAATATAATGTCCAATCTTTTTTTTCTTTTCATCGTTATGTGATTCTCAGTAAACCAATCAAATTAAGAAATATTGATACACTTCTTTTAGTAAAAATGAAAAAGCAAGATGACCGAGAATGAACATGTGATCATACACCGAAAAATTTTCAGATAAATTCATAAAATTATAGTCTATTGCTTTCTTTTATTTTTACATTTTGGTGGTAGTTCGAAATTCATTTGGCTTTAATCTTTGCGTTCTTCTTCTACAATGGTGCAGCAGCTTCATAGTGGTCCAAGGCAGTCTGCTTACAGGTAGATTTCATTACCGAATGATTTCATTTTACAGAGCAGTATTGTCAGCCGAACACTCTATAGTTATATTAAAAAGGGACCTACTGTTTAAAGTGGATTCCAAACCACTACAAGCATCCGTGGCACCGCCGGAACTCAAACCCGAAACGTGTGACACCGAATGACAGAGCGCTAGTCACTCGGCAATCAGGCTACACCAGCGATTCTATAACATGAGTATTTTCAATTCGGAATTAAGTACATGCTTCATTACTCCAGAAGGAAGATAAATTTAATTTCATTCCTTAGTTAGTCTCTAAACAAAAACAAAACCAATATCCTTTTTGCTCTTCATTTTCTTGGAAACAATGGACCATATTCCAAAAAAATCATTCGTCAAGCTTGTAAAAATTAAAGAGCGTGTCGTCGTTTTAACCAGCGAAGACAAATTACGTAAGGAAAATAAATAAAAAGGGAAGTTCAAAAACATCACTTGTTTCCAGAAAACCTTTCTTCCTTCACTCGTCACCCCACAAAAAGGCACGATTCGTTAAGATAAGGAAACCTCTTCGCTTCCATAAATCAGCCTCAATCAGTACAAGCAGGTCCTTTGTGAACGTAAACAATACTCGGCGAAACACTTGCTCGCAGAACTTCTCTATCTGGCAACAAAATTATTCAGTTCGTTTGCAAAATCCCCCATTCCAACGTTGGACCCCTGCCAGCAACAATGGCCCCCTTTCTCCGAATGGAAGGAAGTCGTTGCGAATAACAGACGATAGTTGTTGAGTTGAGACGAATCCTTTCTTTTCACGGAACGAATCATCTTACGAGCCACTTTAATACATAAAAGGATATAACTCGGGGACTCTTGAGGATGAATCGATTGAAAATTCCGCGATACGTGTCAAGACACGTATTCGTAATATTGACAATTCCATCTCAAAGAATTCTCGCGAATCGTTGCCCATAAATTGCATAAAATGTGGAATTATAATTTCTGTTTGGACTCAAATATATCTGTGAAATTCAAATATTACTAATTGTTGTCACGTTTATTGAGTAATATTTTTTAAATATCTTTAGGGGAAAAAAACAATACTAATTTTTAAAATATCCTCAACTATTTTAGTAGTCTTTAAAAAAATAAGGTTAATAATTTTTATAGTCTTCTTTAGCTTTTAATATAGATTTTAAATGTTATCTCAGCGAAACAAAAATTCAATCGTTTCTTATAAAAAAGTGGGTATATTAGTATAACAAGAGTATATATATTTTTTATTTTGTAGGCCGGACACTACATACTAAATCATTCGCTACTAAGCAAAAGAAAAAAATTCAGCGTTAGTCATTGTGCATCTGCAACCTAATTTCTGTCACCACAATTTAGAAAGGACCCTCTCCTCAATAAGTCACTATCGGGGATTCATACCTACCCCACCTTCTTGAGCCCAACAAATGATTTCCGATATACAATATTTTAACAATCTTTTTCCCATCACAAACATGGGAATTTCTGGTTAACTTTTAAGCATGTTTCGAACTTGGCTCTTTTGGTTCAGAAACTCTCCCGACTCGTGGCTCAGTGGCAATGTGCTTCGTATTAGGGATGAAAGTCAATCCGATGGCTGCTTTGCTATAGACACTCTTTCAAAACGCGAGGTTTGCTTTGGTTTGTCGCTCTACTTTCGTCTTGCGCACACTTTAGGCTAAACAGACCGGGACCTACAGTCTAAAGTGGCTTCCAAAATACTACAAATATCCACGACACCGTCGGAACTCTAACTCGGAACCTGTGGCACTTAACGTGCTAGTGCTTAGGTGCTAGTCACTTAGTCATCAGGTTTCACCAGTGATTAACATGGATACTTTCCCTTCAGAATAAAATACTTGCTTCATTACTCAAGAAGGAAGATAAATTTAATTTCATCCCTTAGTTAGTCTCTAAACAAAACAAAAACAAAAAAAAAAAACTCATTTTGCTCTTAATTTTTTTGGAAGCAGTGGGCCCTATTCCAAAAAATCATTCGTCAAGCTTGTAAAAATTAAAGAGCATGTCGACGTTATAACCAGCGAAGACAAATTACGTGAGGAAAAATAAAAAGAGGAGTTCAAGAACTTCATTTGTTTCCAGAAAAACTTTCCTCCTTCATTCGTCCCCCCCACAAAAAGGCACGATTCGTTAAGATAAGGAAACCTCTTCGCTTCCATAAATCAGCCTCAATCAGTACAAGCAGGTCCTTTGTGAACGTAAACAATACTCGGCGAAACACTTGCTCGCAAAACCTCTCTATCTGACAACAAAATTATTCAGTTCGTTTGCAAGATCCCCCATTCCAGTTGTTGGACCCCTGCCAGCAACAATGGCCCCCTTTCTCCAGATGGAAGGAAGTCGTTGCGAATAACAAACGATAGTTGTAGAGTTGAGACGAATCCTTTCTTTTCGCGGAACGAATCTTCTTGCGAGCCACTTTAATACATAAAAGGATATAACTCCGGGGGTTTGCTTACAGGTAGATTTCAATAGAGTATGTTTTCATTTTACAGAGTAGTATTGAAAGCCCAACGTTCTACAGTCATATTAAACACAGACCTACTGTTTAAACTAGTTTCGAACCACTACAAACATCCTTCGCATTGTCAGACTTTAACCCGAAACTAGCGCCATCAAGCAACAGAGCGCTAGGCTCCACCTGTTGTTATATAACAATATTTTGCCTTCAGAATAAAGTACTAGCATCATTACTCAAGAAGGAAGATAAATTTAATTTCATTCCTTAGTTAGTCTATAAACAAAAACAAAATATCCTTTTGCTGTCCATTTTCTGAGAAGCAGTGGGCCATATTCCAATTTTTTTAAAACAATCATTCGTCAAGCTTGTAAAAATTAATGAGTATGTCGACATTTTAACCGGCGAAGACAAATTACGTAAGTAAAAAAAAAGAGAAGGAGGAGTTCAAAAACATCATTTGTTCTCAGAAAACCTTTCCTCCTTCACTCGTCACCCCACAAAAGGCACGATTCGTTAAGATAAGGAAACCTCTTCGCTTCCATAAATCAGCCTCAATCAGTACAAGCAGGTTCTTTGTGAACGTAAACAATACTCGGCGAAACACTTGCTCGCAGAACTTCTCTATCTGGCAACAAAATTATTCAGTTCGTTTGCAAAATCCCCCATTCCAGTTGTTGGACCCCTGCCAGCAACAATGGCCCCCTTTCTCCAAAAGGAAGGAAGTCGTTCCGAATAACAGACGATAGTTGTTGAGTTTAGAGGAATCCTTTCTTTTCACGGAACGAATCATCTTGCGTGCCACTTTAATACATGAAAGGATACAACTCGGAACACTCTAGAGGGGTGAATCGATTCAATATGCCGTGACACGTGTCAAGGCTTATTCGTAATATTGACAATTCCATCTCGAAGAATTCTCGGGAATCGCTGCTCATAAATTGCATAAAATGTAATTATAAATTTATGTTTGGACTCTGAATTTCAACTATCGTTGAAATTCAGTTAATACTAATTGTTGTCATATTTTATGAGTAATATTTTTAACATTTTTGAAAAGTCTTTGGGAAAACAAATAACAATAATTTTTTAAAAAATATTCTCAACTATTTTACTAGCCTTGAATAAAATAAGGGAATGATTTTTTTATAGTCTTCTTCATATAACTTTTAAATGTTGCTCTAATGCAGCTGGAAATTAAGAGGCAGTTAATCTTCATGCCATAAGCAAGGACTGCACTGCTGTTACTCATTTAGCACTACCCAGGCAGCACGTTTAGCTTGAAGATAGGCTACGGAGGCAAGTAACACCACCTCCACAATACTCTACGATCATATGAGGCCGGCACCTACGGTTATATTTTAAATGTAATCACAGCCAAACACAAATTGAAATTTTTCTATTTCTATTTCTAGTAAAAAAAAAAGGTAGAATGTAATTTTTTTTTTTATTTTTCAAGCCGGATATTATGCACTAAATCATTCGCTATTATGAAGGCAAAGCAAATGTGTAGCAAAATTAGCGTTACCCAGGTTGCATTTGCTAAACTGCAACCAAATTTCTGTCAACACAATTTATAAAGAACCTTCACTTCAACCCGCCATCGGGGTGTCATACGCACCTCACCTGCTTGAGTCCAACGAAAAGATTTCCGGTTAATTTTGTTTAGCATGTTTCGAACTTGGATTTTTTTTTATTCAGAAACTCGCCCGATTCGTGGCACAAAGCTAGTGGAAAACTGGTCTGCAATACGGCAACGTGCGCACTGGTGAGTATTAGGGCTGAGGTTTAAAAAATATCCGATGACTGCTTTGTTGTAGACACTGTTTCAAAACATGAGGACGGCGTTTGTGATTGTTCAGAATTTTGCCTCTTGGTTTGAGTTTTCCGGATTATATCCCATAGTTAAAAATCCTCTCTGAAGGCACTGTCCTCCATTTTATTGACACGGAGCCAAGTCAGACTTCTACTTACGGGTGTTCCATCACAACAGTAGCTGACCCCCCCCCTTCCACCTTCTCTAAAATAGCACGGGTTCATGGACTTGGTCTAAAATGCTATCATCGACCCGACCAATTAGGATATAAAAAAAAATGGTTCAGAAACTCAACGCTTTAACCCCCAGGTAGCTAGAATATCTGTTTGTTGCCTTGAGCCGGCTATTTATGCATGCTACAAGTAGCCCACTGAGCAACGATGAAGGATGGACTTTTACAGAAAACTGGCTTGCATTTGCATATTACGCGAGAGAAAAATCGGGATTCTCAAGAAACCCAGAAATTCGACCCTTGCCTTGTTATCGATCCTTGATCCTATCAACACGTGATAATTTTCAACACTTCATTACAATTCCTCGTTTATGAAAATAGTGACTGCAACAAACATGAGATAAAATGTAATGTATATATATGTATATGTATAAAGAGCTAAGTTCGAAGCATGTACATTTTTTATATTGCTATATATATATATATATATATATATATATATACAAGTAGCCCACTGAGCAATATAAAAAGCAATATAAAAAATGTGCATGTTTCGAACTTGGCATTTTTGATTCAGACACTCGCCTGATTTGTGGCTCAGTGCCAACGTGTATACAACGTGTGTTTTATACTCCTTTATCCGAGCAATTCGATGGTCATTAATATATACAGTCCAGTCACATTATTGTGACCACCACCTACTTTCGACGTCAACGTATAATATATATATACTCATGTTTGTGAAAATTACAACACCATGATGGACTTACGCGAGTGAGCTGAACTTTTCAGGAAATGCAAATTAGCGCATGATATGCAAATGATTAAAATTTCAAATCCGTAGCGCATGCGTATGCTGAGCAGCGCCCTCTGAACGGCGGAGAGATCCGAACAAATAGACGGCAGTAGCGAGGCGTGTAGGGTTATCGGTGGTTATCTGCTAGTGGTAAACGCTAGCTCAATCGTTACTTATGCCTCTTCGACGACAGAGAGCGAGATTTGAACAACTTACAGAGTTTGAACGGGGGAGAATCATCTGCCTTCGTGAAGCTGAATTGTCTTATCGTGCAGTAGCCGCCCGTGTGCAGCGTAACAGCAGCACAGTGATGCGTCTTTGGAAGCAATGGACGGACGAGTGTCGGACAACTCGGAAATCCGGAAGTGGACCCCGAAATGTGACGTCAGCTCGCGATGATAGACACCTGGTCCGCATGGCGCTGACGGACCGTACAGCTTCCTCTAAACAATTGGCAGCACAGTGATCAATAGCGACAGGTATTTCATTGTGTGCTTCATCAATTCGTAGACGTCTGCTGCAGCGTGGACTGCGCGCAAGGACTCCTTTATACAGGATCCCTCTCACGCTAAACCATTGCCGCCTGCGGCTACAATGGGCCGCTCAGCATAGAGACTGGCGTGCTGATTGGCAGCATGTCGTGTTTTCTGACAAATCTCGCTTTAATTTGTGGTACCACGATGGCCGCATTCGTGTCAGACACTATGCCGGTGAACGCCACCTTCCGGAGTGCATTATCGAACGCCACAGGGGACGAACACCCGGAGTTATGATCTGGGGGGCCATAGCATATCATGGACGATCTCAATTGCAAAGAATGGTGGGCAATCTGAACAGCAACCGGTACATCAGTGAAGTTCTACAGCCCCAAGCTGTTCCCTTCCTTCAAAGCTTGCCAGGCGCTGTATTTCAACAGGACAATGCCCGCCCTCATATCGCTATGACTGTTCAATCCGTCTTTGCAATGCGGCAGCTACAGCTTCTTCCTTGGCCTGCGTATTCCCCGGATATGTCGCCGATTGAACATGTGTGGGATTTCGTTGGTCGGCGTCTCGCTCGTGATCCTCGTCCTGTTGCTTCTGCAGACGAACTTTGGGTGAGCATACAAACAATATGGAATGCTCTTCCTCAGGCAGACATTCAAAATTTGTTTGACACCATGTCACGTCATGTAGCAGCACTTATTGCGGCGCGTGGTGGCTACACAAAATACTGATTCCGATCTCTTGCTATTGATTGTTTGCTTTGAACATTTAATCATTTATTTGTACCACTACCACTCAACTGTGTATTAAATTTCATTCAATTATGACGATTCCTTCATGGTGTTGCAATTTTCACAAACATGAGTTTATATATATATATTATATATTGATTATTATATAATAATACGTGATATATATATATATATATTATATTATTCTGGCTTTTGGCAAGTGGTCACATTAATGTGACTGGACTGTGTATATATAAATATATATTGATTGGCCAAGTATGAATTTGAAAAAATTAACTTCTGAAGATATTCAAATATTAAACAATACAATTAAAATGACCATTATTTTTAGATTTACTAATTTTTGCAAACCAAGCTGCAGTTTATAAATGTTAAGAAATTCTACCTCTTATTAACTGTTTCAGAAACTTATTGAATTTCAATGAGCATTTAGATATTGATGAAATGCATTGACTCCTTTCCACACTCAAAACTGCTACGAACTTCCCTCTAAATTTTATGATACTTAAAAAAAAGATTTAAGCAAAAGTTATCCAGGCTCTATTGCTTTATAAAACTATAGCATTTCTTTGGCCAATATTAATTTATTCCAACAACAGCGGATCAACCAAGAAAAAAAATTATTTTGAACTGTTCTGCGTCAATTAACATTTGAAGGAAAATTCATTAAAAGATCTCAGTGTAAAAAACAGAGCCCGAAGTCATGATTTCTTGGAAAGGAAGAACGGAACTTAGACATGCCTCGCGTCAACCGAAAAAAAAATGACACACTATGAAAATTTTTAATCCACTCTTGGAAAATAAAAATAAAAAATATTAATCTTATTGTTTCCACGTGAAGAGCTTTCGTGATTCCATTTGACCTCGGGTATTCAAAAAATCATAAATATTAATAAATTTTATAGTGGGTGATATTTTTCTCAGAAGATTAAGCATATTTAGTAAAAGGGAAAAAAATACATAATGATTTCCACAATATATTAAAAATAATAGAAATTGCGAAACGTCAAAAATGTTTACTATTAAAATTTTCATTAAAAACATTTACATTTTCGGTTCCAATTTTTCTTTCGCAAATTGGCGATATTTTATTCAAAACTTGCACAGTTTTAAATAAAAAATAATTTCGAAAACGAAGTTTGAGTATTTTCATGACAAATATTTTGCGTGCAGCGGGGCGGATTTAGATGAAAAGAGGCCCTAGGCTATTCCATTTATGAGGCCCTTTCACCTAATATTTTTAAGTTTGTAAATGAAATGAGAGATAATAATAAAATACATCATTATTGTGATATATATATCAATACGTTAAAGGAAACATGTTGTGATGGATACTAATCTTTATAAAAAATGTGGCACGGATAATAAATAAAAAAAAGTCGAGAACACTTATTTGGACATTTATTCTCAGCACTATATATAATACTTGTAAGACTAACTAATCAAACATAACACACAACATTTACATGCACTTTATTTATGTAAGAACAAACCAGTGCTTAGTAGTATAAGGCACGTCAAACTTTGCCATAGCAATCAGTGAACATATGAACTATACTTTGTTGTAATCTAGTATATTAAAAAAAAACAGACCCAATGAGCCGAACGCGTTGATCTTAACCAATACATTTTTATGTTTGTTTATTAGTCATATGTGTAGAATTTCTCCTGGTTTTTGATTCAGTGTTTTAGTGTTTACTATTTTTAGAATAGTGAAATTCTAATTTTGCTAACAATTTGAATTTAGGCCCTTCTTGATCTTGAGGCCCTAGGCTGAAGCCTAGTTACCCTATACGAAAATCCGGCCCTGCTTGCAGCAATCCTTAATAAACTTTTTATTTTTGAGTCCTTATTAAGAAGCGAAAACATGTAGCTGAACTAAACAGTATAATAAATTTAGTTATTCATTTAATTTATTTTGTACGAGTAATTTCTGAAGATTTATTTTTGGATGCAATAATGCAATATTTAGATGGAGATAGAACATACAAGTTCTGACACATAAATGAGATATGAACAACAGGTAAGTTAGAAAAACAGACAATGTCAAGAGAAACATACATTTTGAAGGTTAAACTTTTTATAAGTCCTCAAAAAGTTCAACCACCAACCCATATTCGAGAATTACAGCAGAGCGCATTAGTAAACCTGCCAAGCACGTTATATACCTTTCCAGCAACAATTGACAGTTTGGAAACTAGATCTTCATTGCATTCAATGGGACTTTCGTAAAATAGGCTCTTACTTAATAACTAGAAAAGAAATGCATGTATGTCAAATTTGGTGAGCTACCTGTGGTGACCAAGAAAGAGATCCATTCCAATATGGACCGTAAGTAGATTTGACATTCCTGCTGAATTGAGCTACAGCTACAACTTGGTGACAAAACAATAGTATGCATTCAGCTGGGGAAATATCGTGAATAAGATCCTATAAAATATTTTGGAGAAAGACACTTAAATTGCAAGTTACAAAGGCGTGCTAGGCAAGCTACGTGCCTTGTACCTACGTACAAAGGTACAAAGGCAAGCTACGTGCCATGCCTGACATTTTTGCTGATGTACATCAATATGTACCTTCTCACTTAACTGTTATTCATATTTGTGCTAGAACTTGTAGAACTATAGTGCTAGAACTTGTACAATCTTTCTTACGTGCTAGCACTTACATATGTCATTTTTACGAGCGCATTCCATTACAAATACTATGAAAGAAAACTGTTATTCCATACTATGAAAGAAAACTGTTAAAAAGAGAAACAAGATTTCTTTTTATGGCCTTCCGCCAAAGAATCGTAGTTAATTCATTCCTAGGAATGCAAATTTTGCAAAACATTGAAATTGCCAAAAAGAGTTGTAACTAAACTGTCACAATAGAATGTTTGTGTAAAAGATAAATTAAATTGAAGAAGCCATTTAACTTAGGACCCGAAACCTCCTTCCCTTTTTTCATCTGCTAAATCCCTTTTGACATTTCTAAAAAAAAAAAATTTCTGGTGTTTGTTGAAAACAATTAATTTTTTTTTTACGCCTTTACATATGAAGTCCTCAAATGAGAGATGCACAATGGTGAGATGCAAATGGTTTAGTGAAACTAATCCATTGTGTTCCTGGTCAGTTAAGTTATTTGTTTTGGTTTAAAAAAAATGAGAGTAAAGTAAAAGATTTGGAAGAAAGTTTTTGAACTTAAGTCGAAATGTAAATAGTAAGAAATGAAATTTTTTTAATGGATTTGGGGATTTAATTTTTTTTTTGTTTTGTTTTTTACATTTTTTTTAAAGTTAACCATGAAGTTAATCTTCTGTTAAAATAACTCATTACGTGAAATGTAAGATATTCTTTAGAGCAAAGATGGAAGAAAAAGGTTTATATTTACAGTTATTTCATAATGCTTAATTTTTTACAAAAATAGTGAGATGCCAAAAATGAGGTCATATTCACATAAAAATCCCTTAAAAAATGAAACTACTTTAAAATTTTTTTTAAGGATTCAAGTATTTCATCAAGATCTTTTAATAACAGCAAAATCTATTCAATATTTAAACAGCATTTGAATTTAAATTTCTGAGAGCAAAATGATCTATACAAGATTAAATATGATTCCCAAAAATTTATTTACTGTTTAAAAACTTGTATGAAAAGTATTCTAACCTGGAATTGAATCTGAATATAAATTCCAATTTTTTTTTTCTTTCCATCTCCATGTGATTCTGAGTAAACTGAAATTTTTAAAGAAATATTGACACATTTCTTTTAATTAAAATGAAAAAGCAATGTGGCCGAGAAAGAATGTGATCATACACCGAAACCATTTCAGATAAATTTCTAAAATTATCATGTGTCGTTTTCTTTTATTTTTACATTTTGGTTACATTTTGGCATTTGCCTTTAATCTTTGCTTACTTCTACAATGGCGTAACAGCTTCATAGTGGGCCAATGCAGTCTGCTTACAGGTAGATTCCAACACAGGATGATTTCATTTTACGGAGTAGTATTGCCAACTCAACGTTCTACAGTCATATTAAACAGAGACCACAAAAACAAAATATCTTTTTGCTTTTCATTTTCTGAGAAACAGTGGGCCCTATTCCAATTTATTCCAAAAAATCATTCGTCAAGATTGTAAAAATTAAAGAGCGTGTCGAAGTTTTAACCAGCGAAGAAAAATAACGTAAGGACAAAAAAAAAAGGAAGGAGTTCCAAAACATCATTTGTTTCCAGAAAACCTTTCCTTCTTCACTCGTTCCCCCACAAAAAGGCCCGATTCGTTAAGATAAGGAAACCTCTTCGCTTCCATAAATCAGCCTCAATCAGTACAAGCAGGTCCTTTGTGAACGTAAACAATACTCGGCGAAACACTTGCTCGCAGAACTTCTCTATCTGGCAACAAAATTATTCAGTTCGTTTGCAAAATCCCCCATTCCAGTGTTGGACTCCTGCCAGCAACAATGGCCCCCCTTTCTCCGAATGGAAGGAAGTCGTTGCGAATAACAGATGATAGTTGTTGAGTTGAGACGAATCCTTTCTTTTCGCGGAACGAATCATCTTGCAAGCCAGTTTGATACATAAAAGGATACAACTCGGGGACTCTTGAGGGGGGAATCGATTCAAAATGCCGTGACACGTGTCAAGACTTATTCGTAAAATTGGCAATAATATCTCGAAGAATTCTCGGGAATCGCTGCCCATAAATTGCATAAAATGTGGAATTATAAATTTATGTTTGGACTTAAATATATCGTTGAAATTCAGATATTACTAATTGTTGTCGAGTTTAATGAGTCATATTTTTAACATTTTTGAAAAATCTTTAGGGAAAAAAAATAACTATAGTGTTTTTAAAAATATTCTTAAATATTTTAGTAATCTTGAATAAAATAAGGGAATACTTTTTTATAGTATTCTTTAGCTTTTAATATAGATTTTAAATGTAAGCACAGCGAGACAAAAATTGACTTGTTTCTAGTAGACAATGTTGGGATGTAATTTGTTTTATTTTGTAAGCCGGATACTATGTACTAAAGCATTCTCTGCTATAATGGCAAAGCAGCTATGCTACCCAGGGTGCAGCTGTGTATACTGCAACCTAATTTCTGTTACCAGAATTTAGAAAGCCTCACCTCAGCAGAGGGCCCATCGAGGTTTCATACCCCCCTCACCTTCTTGAACCTAACGAAAAGACTTTTCGGCGTAAAACATATCGTTTGTTCTTTGTAAAACATAACGTTATGATGGTTCTGTCCCATCATAAACATGGAAATTTCCGATTAACTTTGTTTACTGAGTTTCAAACTTAATTATTTGCTTGGTAGCTTGGACATCTGCTTGTTGCCTTCAGCTGGCTACTTATGCATGCTACAAACAGCCAACTGACAAGTGATGAAGGGTAGATTTTTACAGGAAACTGCATGTTGGGCGTAGGAAATCAGAATACGACACGTAACTCTTTATCGATACGCAACCCTATCGACAACCTATCCTTTACAGCATATCTACTCTGTTGTGCAGCCTGATGCCTAGCTCTCTGGCCTTTGGTAGCACAGGCTCCAGATTCGAATCCTGGTAATGGCATGGATGTTTGTGAGTGTTTCGAAATCCAGTTTAAGCTGTAGGTCCCATTCTAATTAGCACTTGTGCACAAAATGACCGTAGAGCAACAAACTAAACCCTGTCTCTGTAAAGTGACAGTAATAAACAGTATAAACATTAGTTCGCTCTTCTGAGAGGAAATGTAGTTAAAAATCTTAATATATATATTTTTTACAATTTAAGAAACTTGAATAATAATAGAAAAATTAACATTTGAAGATACTGAAATATTACACATTACAATTAAAATAACTTTGTGAATTATAAATTTTTGCGAACATTGAAACTGAATTTTTGCATGTTAAGAAATTCTCTCTTATTAGCTGTTTCAGAAACTTGTTGAATTTCAACGAGCATTTAAATATTTATGAAGTTCATTTTTACTCATTTCCGCACCCAAAACGGCTACGAATTTCCCTCTAAATTTTATGATACTTAAAACAAAGGTTTAAGCAAAAGTTTTCCAGTCTCTACTGTTTTAAAAATTTATTGTATTTCTATGGCCGATACTATTTTATTCCAACAACAGCGGATCAACCAAGAATAAAAAATTATTTTGAACTGTTCTGCGTCAATTAACAATTGTAGGAAAACTCATTAAAAGATTTCAGTGTAAAAAATAGAGCCCGAAGTCATGATTTCTTGGAACGGAACTCAGACATGTCTGATTCCAACAGAAAAAAAATGTTCTTTGATACACTATGAAAATATTTAATCCACTTTTGGGAAAATAATTATAATAAATATTAATTTTATTGTTTCCATGTGAAGAGCTCTCGTGACTCTATTTGACCTCGGGTGTTTCAAAAAATCATAAATATTATTAAATTTTATTGTGGGTGATATTTCTCTCAGAAGATTAAGCAAATATTGTAAAAAGGAAAAAAAAATACATAATGGTTTCCACTACATACTAAAAATAATAGAAATTGTGAAAAGTCGAAAATGTGTACTGTCAAACTTTTCATTAAAAATATTTTCATTTACATTTCTTTATTTTTGCGTTCCCAAATTGGCGATATTTTATTCAAAACTTAGCGCAATTTTGAATAAAAAACAATCTAGAAAAGAGGTTTGAGAGTTTTGATGACTAATCTTTTGCTTAAAGCAATCATTAATGAACTTTTCATTTTTGTGTCATTTTTAAGAAGTGAAAACATGTAACTGAACAAACTATATCAAATTTAATAATTTATTTAATTTATTTTGTACGAGTAATTTATGAAAAAAGAAGTTATGCTGTATGTATGATGTTTGAAATAAGGGGATGGAAATGACATATAATTAATATATGAACAACAGGCAAGTTAGAAAAACAGTCAGAGTCAAAAGAAACATAAATTTTAAAGATTAAACTTTTTATAGATGCTTAAAAGAGCAACCACCAACAGTTATTCAAGATTCATAGCTGTGGCGCATTAATAAACCTGCCAAGCATGTCATATACATTTCCAGCAGCAAATGATAGTTTGCTCAGTTGGAATTTCGTAAAATATGCTCTTAATACCTAAAAAAGAAATGCATGTATGTCAAATCTGAGTGAGTCATGTTGGTGACCAAGGAAAATGTCCATTCCATCCAATCCAATATGGACCGTAAATAGGTTTGACGTTTCTCCAGAAGTGAGATAGGGCTACAAGGTGCTGAAATCGCAATCATATACGGACAGCAGGAGGAATATGGACAGACGTTTCATAAGATAATTGTAAGTGTAATCTAGAAAGGTTTGGTCTGTTTCGGTTTGTCGCTCTACGGTCATTTTGTGCACAAGTTGGGATAATTTGACTAGGACCTACAATTTAACGTGGATCCGAACTATAAACAAACATTCATGCCATCACCAGGATTAGAACCTGAAGTAAGCTAAAAGACGAGTACCATGCCTGACATTTTTACTAATGTGCATGAATACGTTGTTGTGAGTCTTAAACTAACTATTGTTGGTCTCTTTCGAGTACTTGCTGTAACAAGTTCAAGCATTAAAATGTTTGACGTTTTAAAATGTTGAGTTTTGACTTTATCTCTTCTTCTCTCTTTCCTGTAATTCATATCTTTTCTTAAGTGCAGCACTTCACGTGCTCTCTTACGTGCTAGAACCTTTCTTGCATGCTAGCACTTACACGGGACAATTCTACGAGCACATTGCATTACAAAAACCGCTTATTTCAGTCCACTCTACCTGCCTTTAAATTTTTGTCAGATATTTAAAAAACAAAACAATCTGCAGGCGTGCAAATAGGGAAGGGGGTAGCTGACAGCCTTGAGACCCCTCATCCATAAGTGAAATGCTTGCACATGTTCAAATTTATGATCACTTCTCACTTAAACCTGGTTTTTTTATTAAATATTTAGTATTTGAATCAGCGTTTAGTTTCACTAAATATCATTAAATCGTTAAATACCAGCGTCATTAAATCTTGAGATATTAAGTATCAGGGCTTAGTTTCATTAGATATCAGCATTTAGTTTCACTAAATATCATTAAATCGTTATATATAAGCGTCATTAAATCATCAGCGATTATTAAATATCAAGGCTTAGTTTCATTAAATATCAGCGTTTAGTTTCATTAAAAATTCATCGAAATATTCAAGTTGACATAGACGACATAATCGATGACTTCGGAAAAGAGAAAAGAATGTTGAATTTTATTTTATAATCAACTTAATCTTTTTCGAAAATAAATTTTTACTTTTTAAGAAGTTCTTCTAAGTTTTAATGTACTCTTTTTTAAGTATTTGAACCAAATGAACACAATATAAAAATTATTTAAAAAATAATTAATATACGGAAGAAAACTTTTCTATTACTAGTTAGCTTGAATTGTTGAGCTTTCATAAGCGGTTACGCTTTATTTTATTGAGGACACCCCTTTCCCTAAGACAAAATCTTGGGTGAGCGCCTAACAACCTCCATATTAAAGTATTCAAAATACTATGTCCTAAACAATATTTCATTACTAGCATTAAATTAATATTTGCACGCAGTACTATTTCACTTTGCAATATGAACACTAATTTTGATGGGGTAAATATAGAAATATTAACTTTTATAGAATCTTGTATAGCATAATGATTAAAAATCCTCAAAACTCGGGGAAAAAACTAAATAAACAGGTAAAGCCGATAGAAAATATTTTTTTAATTCTTGCAAATTCTTTTAATCTGGAAAAAATTAATAATATTCTATATTCAAATCGATTAGAACTTAGAATTTTTTATTTAAATCGATTTTAACCAATGCAAATATTTGTTTTATGTGTTTTGCATTTGCAAATAATTTTATTATTGTTATGTTAATCATTTGAATTATTATTTACAAAAGAACCTATTTATTAAAAGTTTCTTCATTAGAATGAGCATATAAATAATCCACTTTTCTAAAAAAAAAGTTATGGAAAAAAATTTATATCAATTAATGTATAGTTGGGGACTGATAGCCGAGTGGCTAGCGCTCAGTGCCACAGATTTCCTGTTCAAGTACCGGCGGTGCCATAGATGCCTGTAGTGGTTCTGGATCATCTGGATCATCAACCGTAGGTCCCGGTCTAATATAACTGTAGACCTCTGGAAATAGGGTTGACAACTCTACCCCGTGAAAAGAAAACGACATCTCATGTTTCTTAATTTGCTAGTTAGCAAGAGGCCTTAGCCCACCATGGGACTGTTGCACTATTGAAGAACATATTGCATATAGGCAACAAAATTACAAAACATAGAATTACAATTTATTAAAACTATGCAATTGACTTGCTAACCCAATGTATAATTCTGAACTAAAATTTTAAAACTTATATTACAATAATGTTATTGCTGGTATATCACACAATGTTTGATAAGCACTTATAAAAGCATATTTTGTACTATTAGTCAGTTTACTTTCTTTGTTGTTTAGCATTGAGTGTTTTTCAAAGTTATATTTTTAAATTTGTTAAATATAAAAATAAATATTTGTATGACAAATTAAATTACATATGAAAGAGACATGAAGATGTAAAATTATATAAAACATTTGAGTTATAAAAAAGACAGTTTCTTGGTAAAACAAACAATATGTAAATAAATGGCGCAAAATTGTTTTCAAATAGCTTGAGGGTATTTTAAAAAGGTATTTTTTATGAAATAACTGTACGATTTATATCAATAATACACTGAAGTGCCAAAAGTCATGGGATAGCAATATGCAAATGTTCAGATGGCAGTAGCATCGCGTAGAACAGGTATAAATGCGCAGTGCTTTCGCAGAGCTTTCATTTCTGTTCAAGTTATTCATGTGAAGAGGTTTTGACGTGATGATGACCGCACGACGGGAATTAACAGACTTTGAACGCGGAATGTTCGTTGGAGCTAGACGCATGGGTCATGCCATTTCGGAAATCGTTAGGGAATTCAACATTCCCAGATCCACTGTGTCAAGAGTGTGGCGAGAGTATGAAATTTCAGGTATAACATCCCACCATGGACATCGCAGTGGTCGACCGCCTGCACTTAACAACCGAGACCGGCGACGTCTGCAAAGAGTCGTAAATTCTAACAGACAAGCAACACTGCGTCAAATAACCGCAGAAATCAATGTGGGACGTACAAGGGACTTGTCTGTTAGAACTGTGCGGAGAAATTTGGCTTTCTTGGGCTATTCCAGCAGAAGACCGACTCGAGTGCCTTTACGGACAGAACGACATCGCTTGCAGCGACTCTCATGGGCACGTGAGCATATCGGTTGGTCCCTAGATGAATGGAAAACCGTGACCTGGTCCGATGAGTCACGATTTCAGTTGGTAAGAGCTGATGGTAGGGTTCGAGTGTGGCGCAGATCCCATGAAGCCATGGACCCAAACTGTCAGCAAGGCACTGTTGAAGCTGGTGGTGGCTCCGTAATGGTGTGGGCTGTTTTTTCATGGCATGGATTTGGTCCTCTGGTGCGACTGGACCGAACATTGACTGGAAATGCTTATGTTCAGCTACTTGGAGATCACTTGCAGCCATTCATGGACTTCATGTACCCAAACAACGATGGGATTTTATGGATGACAATGCGCCATGTCACCGGGCCACAACTGTTCGTGATTGGTTTGAAGAACATTCTGGACAATTCCAACGAATGATCTGGCGACCTAGATCGCCCGACATGAATCCCATCGAGCATTTATGGGACATCATCGAGAGGTCTGTCCGTGCCCAAAATCCTTCACCATCAACGCTTTCACAATTATGGACGTCTATCGAGACAGCATGGCTCAATATTCCTGCAGAAGACTTCCAACGACTTGTTGAGTCCATGCCACGTCGAGTTGCTGCACTTCGCCGGGCGAAAAGAGGGCCGACACGATATTAAGAGGTATCCCATGACTTTTGTCACTTCAGTGTATAGGAATATGAGTTCATAAATTGAAAAAGTAAATAATAACTTTTACAGCTTTAGGAAATTTTTTATTTCATGAAATGAAAATAAATTGATTTTAAACGAAGTCCTTCCTATAATATAAAAATTGGACTTACATTGTTGTCAATATAGCCTTTTTCAACTACTATACTTTGATAAATAGTAACTTTAATATGTTAGGATGATTTCCTTTTTCAAAAACAGTTCTATTTAAATTAATTATTTGATAACACTGTAATAATTCGTCTTGTAAATAAGATATAGTTTAAAACTACGCCCATAAGATTTAAATCCGAAGTTTCAGCATACATATCATCCATCAACAAAAAAAGGCTAGAATAATTTCAACAACATAACATCAATCATTATTCTGAGTATCTGTCGTTTTATTTTTAGTTGCTCGAAAAGTATTTTTTGAATAGCAACGTATCTGTTATTAAATATAACTGCAGGATACTTTTTTTTTACACTTTGATAGAAATATTATAAAAGAAATTCTATTTATTCGCTTTTCCTGTGGTCATTACTTAAGGTAAGAATGTCCAGTATTTGAAAATAACAACAAAGTTTTAAAGAATTTTACCAAAATGTGTTTGTTTTTGATGATTAGTTATTATTCCATCTATTTGTTATTATTTTTCTTTTTATTATTATAAAACTTGCATGCCTAGTTATAAGATATACTGGTCAATCTGCCTAACTATGCGTGCGCGCTCACACACACACATTATAAATATATATATCGTTTTAGACATATTTATAGGAGACAAGAGATTAGTATATTTTATGTGTTTTTGTGTAATGAAAACAGATTGATTTTACCAATGTCAGGGGATTATAGTCCTTGTTACTTCGCATCCCCATATACCCCTTCGATTCATTCATACCAATGTCATAGTAGAGCTATTGCAGGAATTATTCATGCTAAACTTATCATTCCACCATCAAAGCTAATATAATACTTTGAAATTTATAATATTTAAATTCTATTGTTAACAACCTGCAAAAACTAATACTATTTACTAAACAAAATATGTTGTTGTTTATTATCCCACTTACTCGACACCAACATCTAGACCAAATCCATAAACGCTTGATAAGTCACGATAAAGGGCAAAAAATGCAGCTTCTTTTTGTCCTTGACCTTGCGGTATAAAAAACATGGGGCATATAAAGAGGGAAGTCTGACATTACCCCACCCGATCATACACCCGGGCACTGAGTACCCATTTTAGTCGCCTTTTACGACATGCATAAGCTACAGTGGGGCTATTCTAACCCGAGACACATTAATAATACCTCACAAAATCTTTCTGTTACCATTCCGATTACGACTTTTACACCATCAATTATTATTATTATCCGTCTATTAAGACATGATTTTGTATTTATAATTACAAAATTGCATGCATGTAAGTATCAATCTAGTTAACTATACACGCATAAAGTCATGTTTGTTAAAATTGCAACACCATGAAGGAATTGAATGAAATTTAGTACACAGTTGAGTGGTAGTAGTACAAATAAATGATTAAATGTTCAAGGCAAACAAACAATAATAAGAGATCGGAATCAGTACTTTGTTTAGCCACCACGCGCCGCAATAAGTGCTGCTACACGACGTGGCATGGAGTCAAACAAATTTTGAATGTCTGAAGAAGAGCATTCCATATTGTTTGTATGCGCACCCAAAGTTTGTCTACAGAAGCAACAGGACGAGGATCACGAGCGAGACGCCAACCAACGAAATCCCACACATGTTCAATCCGCGACATATCAGGGGAATACGCAGGCCAAGGAAGAAGCTGTACCTGCCGCGTTGCAAAGAAGGATTGAACAGTCCTAGCGATATGAGGGCGGCCAATGTCCTGTTGAAATACAGCGCCTGGCAAGCTTTGAAGGAAGGGAACAGCTTGGGGCTGTAGAACTTCACTGATGTACCGGTTGCTGTTCAGATTGCCCACAATTCTTAGCAATTGAGATTGTCCATGATATGCTATTGCACCCCAGACCATAACTCCGGGTGTTCGTCCACTGTGGCGTTCGATAATGCACTCCGGAAGGTGGCGTTCACCGGCATAGCGTCTTACACGAATGCGGCCATCATGGTACCACAAATTAAAGCGGGATTCGTCAGAAAACACGACATGCTGCCAATCAGCACGCCAGTCTCTATGTTGAGCGGCCCATTTTAGCCGCAGGCGGCGATGGTTTAGCGTGAGAGGGATCCTGTATAAAGGGATCCTTGCGCGCAGTGCACGCTGCAGCAGACGTAGACGAATTGATGAAGCACATAATGAAACACCTGCAGCTAATGACCACTGTGCTGACAATTGTCTAGAGGAAGCTACACAGTCCATCAGCGCCATGCGGACCAGGTGCCTATCATCGCGAGCTGACGTCACATTTCGGGGTCCACTCCCGAATTTCCGAGTTGTCCGACACTCGTCCGTCCACTGCTTAAAAAGACGCATCACTGTGCTGCTGTTACGTTGCACACAAGCGGCTACTGCACGATAACACAATCCAGCTTCACGAATGCCGATGATTCTCCCCCGTTCAAACTCTGTACGTTGTTCAAATCTCACTCTCTTTCGTCGAAGAGGCATAAGTAACGATTGAGCTAACGTTTACCACTAGCAGATAACCACCGATAACCATACACGCCTCGCTACAGCCGTCTATTTATAATATTAGGATCCATCCGCCGTTCAGAGCGCGCTGCTCAGCATGCGCATGCGCTACGGATTTGAAATTTTAATCATTTGCATATCATGCGCTAATTTGCATTTCCTGAAAATTTCAGCTTACTAGCGTAAGTCCTTCATGGTGTTGCAATTTTCACAAACATGAGTTTATATATATAATGTGAGAGATAGTAAATTAGATATGTTTTTATGCATTAAGTACAAGCTAATTTTTTCAGTGTTACTTTAGAATTTATAAGGTGATTATAAATTGTAAATTCTAGTACCGTTAGTCGGGTTACCGTGTATACCCGACGGTGAATATAATATTTTAGAATTTATAGTATTTAATTTTTATTGCGAAAATCGTTCAAAGTATAATGCAATTTAAAAAATGTAATCTTTTTGTAATGATAAAAAGATATACCATAATGTAATTTCTATCCACTTTTTCCCCTTATGCTTGATGAAGTTATGCTATTCGAAATGTTGATTACCCTTTTTTCATTAGAAATACTAAATTAAATACTGAGTGCGATAAAATTTCTAAAAAAAAAGAGTGTGTTTCTTTTATTGCAAGTTTACATGCTGAAGGATTGTACGCAGCTGCTGTTGACAAACTACACGATGATGTTTAAAGTTTCAACATCACCAAAGATTAACCGAAAACTTTTTTTTCTGGGTTTTGTAAAACGCTGAATGGTGTTTATTTACTTAAGTGAGAAAAACAGTTAAGGATGAAAGAAAGATTCTGAAGAATGTTCAGAAAATACCAAAAGTTATCGATGAATTAATGAATGAAACTTTATCAATTTAATTTTACATACAAACTTTAAGACATTCAAATATCAGAATCGTATACAAGACGAAATACAGCAATAAAAGAGTGTCCAGTTTTTCTTTAATATTCAAAAATTAATTTTTACAGGAAAATTATTTATTTTTTTATAGAACAATATTTATTTTAATGCAGAATTACAAGACTTTTTATCTATATGGCTAATTACTACAAATATTTAATCAGAAATCAGCTGAAGCCACCTTCATGCATTCTTGTATATACCGGACTCCCAAAAGCGTTCATTCAATTACGAATTACAACGGAATATTGCTCTATCTATTTTATAAAAAAATTGTATTTCATATCAAGCATTTTTTAAATAATTTCTATAATTCTTTTTTATAACACTACAATAATATATTAATGATATGCATTTTTTTCTAAAACATTAATCGAGAAGTAACAGAAAAGTTACTCAAAGTCTACATACACTAAAAAAATCTATATATAATAGTAATTATTGTAATTTTTGATCAATTAGTACTTGATAAGATATCCTGTAGTATCCTCAACAGTTTTTAAGCATATGGGCATTTGGTCCATTTTTTTCCAATTCATTCTATTAGATCACACTTTCCCTATATATATATCTTGTTCAAATTTTCAATCGTTCATAAAATACTTTTTATTCATCCACTGAAGTTGAAATACTATTTTTGAAATTGTAGTGGATGGCACTTGATGTTAATACAGTTTTTTCAAATATAAACTCAGTAATTAAATTTAATTAATTAATTATAGTTTTTTTTTGGATTTGAGTTGCATATATCTACCAATGGATGGCGCCAGATAAACTTTAAAAAAATGAATGAAAATTATTTATGAAGGACTTTCTGCAATATAGTGAAAAAAAAGAAATTGGCTTTTTTTTTTTTTTTTTTTTAAATTTCTGTATCAATGTTTCACTATTCATTGATAATTATTGTTTTAAATTCGGTTTTCATTTTACAGTGACATCTACATATCTATCAACTCTAATTCTCTCTAATTGGGTGTAACAGCTGAGATGGTGTTTTAAGAACTTGTGGACAATTATAGACACACTAGAGGTAAATATTGAGAACTGTGTGCTTAGGATCGTCATCTTGATTAAAAATACAAAGTGGTTTTCAATACCCCAATTTTATAATTTTAAATTAATTGTTAAATATTTCTGAAAATTGCATAAATTATTCAATTGCTTCTATTAGCTCACACTCTCCCTATATATATCTTGTTCAAATTTTCAATCGTTCATAAAATGCTTTTCATTCATCCACTTAAGTTCAAATACATTTTTTCTGAACTTGTAGTGGATGACACTGGATGTTAATGCAGTTTTTTCAAAAAATTAATTCAGTAATTAAATTTAATTAATTAATTTTAGGTTTTTTTTAGATTTAATTTGCACATATCTACCAATAGATGGTGCCAGATAAACTTAAAAAAATGAACAAAAATTATTTATAAAGGACTTTCTGTAATATAGTTAAAAAAAAGTAGGAATTGAGTTAAAAATTTTTTTTTATGTTACTTGTTATGTCATCAATAAATACCGAATTACTTAGTCCTAAGGATTGATATGCATTCCAAAAAAGGTCACATCCATCTCGACGATTTATTGTTCCCACTAATTTCTTGGGATTAAATTCTGCGTTTTTTCTTTTCTATACAATTATACATTCGATGGAACCAAAAAATGCTGAATATGCTTTCATCTGCAAAGAGGACATGATTTCAATACGTTTTGGGATAATTTTATTGATTTCTCGAAGGAAAGACTAAGCTTTCTATTTTTGGCACTTACAAAAAATTTTTCTAGGCTGATGGCCCATGTATAATCCTGCTGATTTGAGCGCTCATCGAACAGTATTAAATGAAATTGAAGTATAAAATTTATCAGTAAAATTTGTACAGTTTTTTAACAGCAGTCAAACATGAATTTGTCACAAATTTTCTAACTTTATATCTCTGGTCCCACTTATTTTCTGGTCCCTTTACGGATTGACCTATTCTTACTTTGTTTTGTATCCGATTTGTAGCTTTACAGCGTTTATCACATAGTGCACAATAGAATAAGATAAATTTAGCAATTTAGCGATATCACCAGTTGATTCATTATACTGTACTATGATGAAAAAATATAAACTTTCGAATGTTGTACGTTGTTACTTCACGGCTGCGAGAAATTTTTAAGTAATAAATCTAATATAAT
Organism: Caerostris darwini; assembly: GCA_021605075.1. Taxonomy (NCBI): domain Eukaryota; kingdom Metazoa; phylum Arthropoda; class Arachnida; order Araneae; family Araneidae; genus Caerostris; species Caerostris darwini. The sequence goes on from BPLQ01004399.1 coordinate 36,311, forward strand.
TAAATACGCAAGCAAAGGAGGTCTGATGGCCGAATGACTAGCTCCCTGGTGCTCGGTGCCACAGGGTTCGAGTCCTGGAGGTGGCATGGGAGCTCTAGTAACCGTAGGTCCCCTTCCACTATGGTTGTAAAGGTTCTGTCCCGGCCCACTTTTCCCCACACCCTGTAAAAAGAAAACCTCTCCCGTCTCGAAATCTGCCAGTAGACAGATAGCCTTAGTCCACCATGGGGCTGTTGGGCCAATGAAGAAGAAGTAGGCAAAGATTAAAGCCAAATGAACTATCACCAAAATGTAAAATTAAAAGAAGGCAACAGACGGTAATTTTATGAATTTATCTCAAGTTGTTTCGATGTATGATCAAATATTCTTCCTCTGCCACCTTGCGTTTTCATTTTTATTAAAAGATCTGTGTCAATATTTCTTAAAAAATTGTTTGGCTTATTCAAAATAACATGGAGATGATACGAAAAAAAATTATGTTCAAAACTTATGATGACTAACTCATATGACTTTATGTTCAAAATCAATTCCATATATTCAGATTCAATACAAAATTTTCACTACAAATTTTTGAAATGTACAGGCATTTCTGGGAAGCACATTTCATCTTGCATAGATCATTTTTCACTCAGAAATTTAAATTCAAATGTTGTTGAAATATTTAATGGTGTATGCTGTTATTAAAAGATCTTAATGGAATGTTTGAATCTTTAGAAATTTCTTAAAAGTAATTTGATTTTTTAAGTGATGTTTTTGTGAATGTGAAGTCATTTTTGGCATCTCACTAGTTATATAAAAAATTAAGCATGATGCAGTAACTGTAACTGTAAACTTTTTCTTTCCTCTTTGCTCGGAAGAATTTTCTACATTTCACGTAATGAGTTATTTTAACAGAAGATTAACTTCATGGCTAACTTTCAAAAAAGACAAAAACAAAACAAAAAAGAAATCCCCAAACCCATTAAAAAAATTTCATTTCGTACTATTTACATTTCTACTTAAGTTCAAAAACTTTCTCCAAATCTTTGTCTTTTGCTCTCATTTTTTTTAAAACAAAAACAATTAACTTAACTGACCAGGAACACAATGGATTAGTGAAACTCGAGTTCCAAAGTATGCAAATACCTACTTAAATGAAGAAAGTAAATGAGATTCGACGACAAACAATCTTTCTTCACAAAAAAGAAACTTCATTTTTTTATGTCTTAAAAAGCACAATGGTTCAATGAACTCAAGTATCACTATCATGGCATCTCACATTTGAGGATTTCATATGTAAAGGAATGAAAAAAAAAATGGATTGCTTTCAACAAACACAAAAAAAGTCTTTTTTTTTTGTATAAATGTCAAAATGGATTTCGTAGATGAAAAAAGGAAGGATGTTTGCATCTTAAGTTAAATGGCTTCTTCAGTTTAATTTATCTTTTATGCAAACATTCTATTGTGACAGTTTAGTTGCGACTCGTTTTGGCAGTCTCTTCAAATTTGTTCCAGAACAACAGATCTCAACAGTCATCTATAAAATTCTTTAGGAAGCCTACTTAGAAGACTAAGAATTTTAATGTTTTGCAAAATTTGCATCCGTGGAAGTCTATTAACTACGATTCCTTGGCGAAAGGCCATAGAAAAAAAGCTTGTTTCTCTTTTTAACAGTTTTCTTTCATAGTATCTCTTGGAATGCTTCCAGCCTTAACTATCATATTCATGGGCACTTCAATGTACAAACTAATGAAATAGTGATTTACTTAATATATGTAGAGAGAGACTAAATAGGCAACTTATTCGGGACTAAAATATTTATATAGCACACGAAATAATGTGTGCACTAAATGTGTTATTAACACTTCTGTGTGCGGGTTAGTAATAATACTAACCCACACACAACGTATGGTGATGATCTTCTCTTTTTTTTAATTTAATAAATGAATTAAATATTACTAGTGTTAAAATGTGTCAATAAAATTATTGAATATCTATCACATTAATTATTCAAAATTTTTTTTTAATTTTTTGAATAATTTCTAAGAAAGAAATATAGCTACAAATTTCCTTGTAAATATGAATTTGATAATTTTGTATTTTTTAATGTATTCTTTATTAGTACAAATTCTTTTCTTGTATTGAATTACATCGAGATATTTTTCTAAAAAAAAAATATTTATTATTTTCTTTAAAAAAATCGATAAATTTGAAGAAAATTCGAGTTTTACAAACTTTTAAGTGTTATTACAATTTCAATTGTGAAGTAAAAAAAATTATTTTGAAAAAAAAAATTTTTTTTACTCCTTGTGTTATACATTTCTTTTGAAAATCAAAAGTGCAATAGTTCTGAATCAATGCAATGTAAATTTTTAGTTGAAATAGAATACATTAGAATATACTAATGATTACTTTCAGATAATATGCAAATGATATGCGCATGAAATTGCATTTGAAATGCACAGAAGTAAGAAGTTTTCAAGGAGAGCACGCTTCCAAACAAATATCGAGAAAATGTAACATTAAGGAGATCACGATGCCAGCGATGTATCGTTATAGGTGAGCAAGGACCTGCGACAAACTTATAATTTCGGAATCTATATCAGACACGTTTCTACGATTGTAATCATTTCCATGTTATCTGTCATGCAACTCCCTTTCTTGTTGATTCGCTTTCAAGATAATGGATGCGTATCGGAAACTTTTGTAAGCAGCGGCGTTATTTGCGAGAGTTGTGCTATTTTCGACAATTTGTATTATTTCCTTGTATTTCCATTGCAGTTTCAAACAGCACGAACAAAACTTTAACTGGGCACGCATAATTTTAATTTCCGCTTCTGTTTTTCGTCGTGGCCTGGTGGCCAATTGGCTAGAGTTTTGGTCTTTGGTATCACAGGCTTGGCAGTGTCATGGATGCTTGTGAGTGGTTCGGAATCTACGTTAAGCGGTAGGTGCCGGTAGACGCACTTAGCGCTCCCCAGGAAGTGCTTGTAGCTCGAAGATAAGCTGCGGACGCGGAGTAACAATACCCCCGCAAAGCTCTACTATCCTGTTAGACCGGGACCTACGGTTTAAAGTGGATTCCGAACCACTACAAATATCCATGGTCCGCCTGGACTCTAACCCCAAACCTGTGGTACCGAGCGCCAGAGCACTAGGTATTCTGACATCAGCCAAAAAACAATTTTCAAAAATACAAATAATAAAAAAAAAACATTTCTATTTGTAGCTGGTTTATTCCTGACTTCCAACTGTACAAGCCGATTAAAAAGTATTTTGAATTTCGATAAATGTCCAAACATATTGGTATATATATATATATATATATATATATATACTATATATAACAATATGTTTGGATATTTATTGTACAGTTCTTAAGAAAACAATCTGTTTTTTGTTTTATTACAAACAATTTCTGAATCAACTACGCCATTTATGAATGATAAACAAGATAAAACATTTTCTTTTTCAAATATTTTTCTGATATTTTTTTTGCAAAATACTCAATAAATTAACCACGAATTGTTTTAAATTTAATGGAACTCATATTCCAGTCATAACGTAATCCCTTTTTAAAATACAAAATTAGGTTCCCCTTTTTTGGTGTGCCTCATAAATATTAATGATACTTTCAAATCCTGTAGGATGCATTTGTTTTATCTCTCGCCTGATATGATTGGTTATTTTTCCTAATGGTTTGTTGACTTAAAATGCCATCGCTCATTTTTTTTTATCACAACTTCCATTACCTTGGACATTTTTAACTTCCGACTTTTGAATTAAACATTAGGAAAAAAAGAACAAAGTCATGAAACACCAAAAACGAATTAGATTATATAAAAGCCGTGGCTATGGAAAACAGACATTTCTTAGTGCAACTTTATGTTTGGTTCTTATCCAATTTCAATAAATGGACTGCTGAATTCTGTAAATGTATTATGGCGTCCATAAATATGAATTTCGACTCCATTTTGTCATAGCATTTAAATATGTGCTTTAAAAGCCATCGCTTACGTGTTTCAAAGACGTAAAACAAGAGCCTGATTTTATTGTGTGACTAAACTTGGGAATCATCCATGGAATTAGAGGGACAAAAAATGCATGAATTTATTAAGTTAGATAGAATGCCTGCATATTTATTGATGAAATTAAGCTTGAAAAAATATTACTACAGTAGATTTGTTTTTCTTTTTGGATAATGTTATAAAAATTACTAGGGTACAATTCTGCTGAAATAGATTGATGAAAGATATTGTCAACCTGTTTCGTCTTTGACTCCGTTCATCCAAAAATGCAAATAATAAAAAAAAACATTTTTATTCGCAGCTGATTTATTCCTGATTTCCAACTGTACTAGGGGATGAAAAATTATTTTGAATTTTGATAAATGTCCAAACATATTGATATATACACTCAAGAGCCAATACATTATGACCACCTGTAAATAACGAGTTGGCCTACCTTTGGCGTGCAACACAGCTTCAACCCGCCTTGGCATGGATGCCACCAGTTCTTGGTAGATGGCCGGAGACAGATTGTACCAGATGTTTAAGCAACGGTCACGCAAATCCGAGATATTGCGAATTGGTGGTCTTTGAACTCTGAGCTGCCGTCCCAGGGCATCCCAAATGTGTTCTATCGGATTGAGATCCGGTGAGTGAGGCGGCCAGGACATTAACTGGAATTCAGCATGTCCTGTCATGTACACTTCATAGGAAGCATCATGTACAGTTCTTAGGAAACACAATCTGTTTTTCTGATTTTATTCCAAAAAAATTTCTAAATCAACTACGCCAATTGTGAATGATAAACAAGATAAAACATTATATATTTCAAATATTTTTCTAATATTCTTTTTTGCAAAATAGTTAATAAATTAACCATGAATTGTTTTAAATTTAATGGAACTCATATTCTAGTCATAACGTAACTCCCTTTTTAAAAATGCAAAATTAAGTTCCCCCTTTTTGGTGTGCCTCATAAATATTAATGATACTTTCAAATCCTATAGGATGCATTTGTTTTCTCTTTCGCCTGATATGATTGGTTATTTTTCCTAATGGTTTGTTGACTTAAAATGCCATCGCACATTTTTTTTATCACAACTCCCATTACCTTGGACATTTTTAACTTCCGACTTTTGAATTAAACATTAGGAAAAAAAGAACAAAGGCATGAAACACCAAAAACGCATTAGATTATATAAAAGCCGCGGCTATGGAAAACAAGCATTTCTTAGTGCACCTTTATATTTGGTTCTTATCCAATTTCAACAAATGGACTGCAGAATTCTGTAAATGTATTATGGCGTCCATAAATATGAATTCCGACTCCATTTTGTCATAGCATTTAAATGTGTGCTTTAAAAGCCATCGCTTACGTGTTTCAAAGACGTAAAACAAGAACCAACATTTTATTCTAGTGTGACTAAAGTTGAGAATCATCCATGGAATTGGAGAGAGAAAAAATGCATGAATTTATTAAGTTAGATAGCGTGTATGCATATTTTTTGATGAAATTAAGCTTGAAAAAAATAACACTACAGATGATTTAGTAGATTTTTTTTTTCTATTCGCATACTGTTATAAAAATTATTAGGGTACAACTCTGCTAAAATAGATTTATGCAAGATACTCTCTATCTGTTGCTCATTTCTTCCTTTCCGTTATACGACTTATGATATTATTATATCATGTTTACATATTAAATAATTTCTGTTGCATTAGACTTCATGTTTTCATATGCAGACAAATTAGATAATAGCTTTAAATTTCATAATTTTAAAAATCATTGTTTGAAAGAAAATAAAAAGTTCGAAGAAAACAAAGCACATTATAATAACGAAATTTACATGTACCGTTCTTAAAAAAATAATCTGTTTTTTTAAACGCTTAAGGCAAGCATCGCACCGACGCTACTCACTTAGCACTAAGCTGGAAGTGCGTGTAGCTTGAAGATAAGCTACAGACGCGGCGTAACAATACCTCCGTAATGCTCTACGATCATGTTAGACCGAGAGCAACGGTTTAAAGTGGATTCCAAACCCCTATAAATATCCAATGCCCCGAATGGACTAGAACCTGAAACCTGCGGTACCGAGCGTCAGGGCGCTAGTCACTCGGCCATCAGCCAAAAAGAAAACAATTTTCAAAAATGCAAACAATAAAAAAAAACTTTCTATTTGCAGCTGGTTTATTCCTGATTTCCAACTGTACAAGCCGATGAAAAAGTATTTTGAATTTCGATAAATGTCCAAACATATTGGTATATATAAATGTAAAAAATATATAAATGAAAACAATCTGTTTTTTTTTTTGTTTTATACCAAACATTTTCTGAATCAACTACGCCAATTATGAATGATAAACAAGTTAAAACATAATATTTTTTAAGTATTTTTTTGCAAAATACTCAATAAATTAACCATGAATTGTTTTAAATTTAATGGAACTCATATTCCAGTCATAACGTAACTCCCTTTTTAAAATACAAAATTAAGTTCCCCCTTTTTGGTGTGCCTCATAAATATTAATGATACTTTCAAATCCTATAGGATGCATTTGTTTTCTCTCTCGCCTGATATGATTGGTTATTTTTCCTAATGGTTTGTTGACTTAAAATGCCATCGCCCATTTTTTTATCACGAACTTCCATTACCTTGGACATTTTTAACTTCCGACTTTTGAATTAAACATTAGAAAAAAAAAGAGCAAACTCATGACGAAACAACAAAAACGAATTAGATTATATAAAAGCCGTGGCTATGGAAAACAGACATTTCTTAGTGCAACTTTATATTTGGTTCTTATCCAATTTCAACAAATGGACTGCAGAATTCTGTAAATGTATTATGGTGTCCATAAATACGAATTCCGACTCCATTTTGTCATAGCATTTAAATATGTGCTTTAAAAGCCATCGCTTACGTGTTTGAAAGACGTAAAACAAGAACAAGATTTTACTCTAGTGTGACTAAAGTTGAGAATCATCCATGGAAATGGAGGGACAAGAAATGCATGATTTTTTTTAAGTTAGATAGCATGCCTGCATATTTATTGATGAAATTAAGCTTGAAAATATATTACTACAGTAGATTTGTTTTTCTTTTTGGATAATGTTATAAAAATTACTAGGGTACAATTCTGCTGAAATAGATTGATGAAAGATATTGTCAACCTGTTTCGTCTTTGACTGCATCCATCGAAAAATGCAAATAATAAAAAAAAACATTTCTATTCGCAGCTGGTTTATTCCTGATTTCCAACTGTACTAGGGGATGAAAAATTATTTTGAATTTCGATAAATGTCCAAACATATTGATATATACACTCAAGAGCCAATACATTATGACCACCTGTCAATAACGAGTTGGCCCACCTTTGGCGTGCAACACAGCTTCAACCCGCCTTGGCATGGATGCCACCAGTTCTTGGTAGATGGCCGGAGACAGATTGTACCAGATGTTTAAGCAACGGTCACGCAAATCCGAGATATTGCGAATTGGTGGTCTTTGAACTCTGAGCTGCCGTCCCAGGACATCCCAAATGTGTTCTATCGGATTGAGATCCGGTGAGTGAGGCGGCCAGGACATTAACTGTAATTCAGCATCATGTTCCTGTTACTACCGATATTATATACTACCGATGATTATATATATATATTTTCTTTTCGGATACTGTTATAAAATTATTACAGTACAACTGCTGAAATAGATTGATGAAAGATACTGACAACCTCTTCCTCTTTGACAAGTTACTCCGTCCATCCATTTTCTTAATATGAATTGTAACTTTATAGCTTCTGTATCTTGTAGCATTTTTTTCCATGGGAAGAGATATAGCATTTGTGTTCCCAGGGGAAAGGAATGTATATTCTTTAACAAGTGCCCAATAACAACTTACACTCAAATCTGACCGCAGATAAGTAGTATCGTGGATATTTATAGTGCATGCAATTAGTGTTTTGTACTGATGAGAACAAATATAACAGCAGATAATCAGTGCCATGGATAATGATATATCATGAAATTAGCTATTGATTGTTTGACCTGCACGGGTCGAAACAATTACAGATTTTACATAGTTTACGTGATAAGTTGTTGCATTGTGATTGGGGATAGACCATGGGCTGAGGAAGTATCCACTCCAATGAGAAGTGATGGAAGTTGACCCCCCACCCTCCCTTTGGCGGATATTCTAAAAAGGATGTTTTTGGAGAAGGAGAAGGAGAGAGTTCTGCGACGAGTCGACATGAAGTGTTGTCTTTTTTTCTGAAATGACTGAACAGGTCGGAGTTTCCGCCTATTTTCAAAGTGAGCCCCTTGGGGTTTAGTGTATCACGCAGCGTAATAATTAAGGTCTGCCACAGACCACGTGTTTTAGAACCGCCGTAGATTCAAGAACTCTGAAAATCTCCGTCCTTGGAGAGAACTGCACTTGCAAATCAAATTTAATTTTTTTCTAAATAATAATTTGTAATAAATAGAGTTATGTATATATATGTTGCTTGTAAATAATAATTAAAGTATTCCTATGAACCTGAAATTCGCTCTCTTTTTGAAGCAGTTATAGGTCTAGTATAGGCCGAGACGTTAGAATCTGCATGTTAAGAATTTAAACACAAAAAAAAATTACTAATCGATATGAAATGCAATGCAAAGAAAAGAAATAACAAAAATTTTGTAAAAAAATTAACTCTATAATCTCCTTGATAAAAAAAATTGTTTAAATATAAAAATTCATAAATGGAGCTAATATCGGAAACTTGTTTTACTTATACTTTATTAAACAGTAAATGTATTGTTCAATATGATTTTATGATTGCTTATTCGCAGCTGCAGAAAAAATTACTTTTGCAAAAAAAAAAAAAAAAAAAAAAAAATCGCATGCTTTTTTTCTCTTAAAGTCGAAAAATTCAACCAAACCACTCCAATTATAGTTTTTAACAGGTTCTTGAAACTCTTAAGCCCTGAGGGTCATATCTCCTATAAGAAGAGTTAATCAAGTAGTTTGGTATTTAGTTTAAATAGATAAGATATTGAATGAAATGTCAAGGGTTTTCCATAGGGAAAAAATAGGAGCTGTGGTAGATTTAATATGAGGGTGATACATATATTACATAAATAATTTTCTCAATATTTTTCTATTAAAATTAGTAATGTAGTTTTGTATACCAAATATTATATTATTGTTAACAGTGTAAAGGTTAAGAAACATTTGGTAGAAAAATATTTCAAGAAATCTTTCGTTGATAGAAAATTTTTTTCTTGCTGTATTTCAGTGAATCTTACAAACCAGAGTGCTTTAACTATTTGTTGGTAATCTGTGTAATACTTGACACCTTATGTACATACATATAATAAATGCATTTAATATGATGGATAGTAATATTGCGGTTTAAATTAGAATTCCATTGTTGATGTACACTCACGTCCATAAATTAAGGATAATTCAGAATCACACAGAAATTGAACTCTAAAATAAAAATTTCACCTGTAAAATTATCACACACATCTTGAAGAAGAATATGCAAATTACAGGAAACCACCAGATGGCGCGGATAGTACGTCACAATGTCGAGAGTGTAAGAGAGGGGTATATAAGGAATGGTGGCAAAGAAGTAAAATTGTTCACAAGCGCTTTAAAAGCCTTTCAGTGCAATAAACGCATAGTTATGGCACAAAGGAAGCATTTGGATGATTTTTTACGTGGTAGAATTAAAAATCGCAATTTTTATTAATTATGTCAAACATATAGCATCTTTTTTGCTCTTTACCTTTTGTTTAATAAATCGACTTTACAAATAAGTCAAATTTGTTTTGCTTCTGTCTCATTATCCTTAATTTATGGACATGAGTGTATATTTTAGGTATCTAGAAATGAAAGGAAAGAAAAATACTCCATAAAATAATAAAATAATAGTTAAGATATTCGTGAATGAAGTGAAAATAAATCACGTGTTCTTATATTTTGCCTAAGTAGCAATGACAAATTTTGTATACTTCATAACATTGAAATTCTTTACAAGATTTCTTAAAATTTACTTTGATAATTAATATTGTTTTTAAGAAGGGAGTCAAGCTCGTCCACAACTTATCCGCAAGTTAAAAATTATTTTCTATGGGTTCATTAATACCGGCGAGATATAATTTTCAATAATTATACGAAAGTTGATATGATAAAAATTATTAAAATTAAAGTGAGTATGTTCAAAGAATTTCATTGCATGGCTTTCGGTAGAAACATTCCCAATGTTGAATTCAAGCACTTGTAAGAAATAAGTCAATACTCATTTTTGTATCTTGATCACAAATAATAAATCTTTTTTCCATAAATGCATCCGTTAGACTTTGAATTTCTTACCATTGGTGATTTGTTTAAATTACCCTATTTAAATATTCCCGATTCTTCTTAGAACAAAGTACATTGCTTCAAAAATATTCTTTGCTATTCTTCTTATATACTATACAACTTCTGTTCTATTCTGTTCAATATTCTGTTTTATACATCGCGCAATTGTAGTTTTTATATATTTTTGTCAGCACCATTGCATCCACTTTATTGCAATTGTGTGACTAAATTGCAAACGGATTGTAACTATCTTGTAGCAATTTCACGAACAAATTGTCTAGAAGTTGATTTATATCTTTAATGGCTTCAATTGTAGAAAAACTCTCACTTTTGATCTTACAATTTGATAGAACTTCCCTGTCAGAGCATACATAAACAAAGCCATAATTCAGAGTTAAGGATTTAATAAAAAAAATACCAATATGTTTGGACGTTTATTGAAAGCCAAAGTAGATTTTTATCGGAATATATCAGGAATAAACCACCTAGTTTTAACATAGACTCTCACAAATTGATAAGCTATGTCAATTTCATTACAAAATTATTTCAGTTTTCGCGAGAATACTATAGACATATAAATCTGTGAATATATTTTCATTATAAATCATTCAAAGTTTATAGAAAAAACATTTTATAGTAATTTAATCGCGTGGTGATAGATGTAAGCCCCATCAATGTCTTCCGAGAAATAAGTTTACTTGTTTTATATCAACATTGTTCACGTCTCGTGTTTTCTGTCCACCAAAATTATGGTTAGTATATTCTACACAAAATGTCAAACTCTTAAAAATCAAATTTTTTTCCATCAATACCTTGATTAGGTTAATTGAGAATAAAATTATCGATAATTTTTCGTATTGAAAAAGAAACACACTAAAATGAATATTTTCTTGAACCTATGGTTTGAAGCGTCATTTAATATAGTAATATTGTTCCATTTGTTTAAATTTTTTAATTCACTATAACTATTAACGCTAACACATATAGAACCATAGATTCTTTTTTTTTGTACAAGCACATCCAAATTTCTGTCCAATCATGTTTGAAATATTTTGGAAGAGCGATCATTTCAATAAAAACGTGATTTTTTTTTTTGCACTCTTTATAAAGTTGTCGCTTAATAACACTGATACCCTAAAGGTCTAGGGTGTCAGTGTTAAAATAAAAAGTAAATAAAAAAAATTCTGCACAATACTTTTTTGTTTTATGAACAAAAAAAGTTAGAACTATAGTTACTTAGTACTTAGTTAATAAGTTATAAGTTTAAGCATTGAAAGTGCATTTACGTTTAAGCATTGCTTAAATGAGGTTTCATGCACAGAAAATTTAAACTGCCTACAATAACACACATCCACAAAAAACAATCGTAAAGTAAGACTCGCGTGCTGTCGCAAACTCACAACTTAGTTGCGACCTTTGGAGGCTTGCATATGTGCGAGATGTATTGTGTATGGCATTGTTATTGCGACTACTAGACACTATTACCAATTTTCCTTGTTTGCCTTGTTTTTGACAATTTTTTTTCTTAAACTTTTCTCATGGATTGTTTTCTTTATGAAACTTTTCTGCACGAGATAGCGTTTGAGAAAAATGAGATAGCCTACCTAAAAATGGGACGTATGGTTAGGTTATTCATAACGGAGCACATGATGTAATATAAAATTTATAATTGTTTTGGAATTAAATGAACGAAATAAACGAAGCGTGTGGAATTAAATGAAGTGTTAATATTTTATCATATACATACAGAAATAATTTCTTATATAACCCTTATTTTTGATGGATATTTAACTTTTTTATTATTTAATTATTTCTGTATGTATATGCTAAAATATTAACACTTCATTTAATTCCACATCCTTCATTTATTTCGTTCATTTAATTCCAAAACAATTATAAATTTTATATTACATCATGTGTGAAAAAAAAAGAGGTTTTTAAGAAATATACTAATACTATCAGAGATTCATTGAATTGGTGAAATTTATGACCGCTAATTTATAATAAATGTATCATTGTATTGTGTAGGAGCCAGAATACTTCCCGGGTTATGGCAAGGCTCAGAAGTGGGCAAATTAAAAATTTGTGGTTCCCAATGATTTAAGATCTACTCTACCGTGCTTTTGTTCAGCTACTCTTGCTCAAAAGATCTGCCTTCCAACCACCAATACAGTAAATGTTGGCTGATCTGGACGAATGATCTTTTTAAACTTTCTTTTGCTATGCGTCACCTGAAACTGTCAATGGCAACAATAGATTTTCTACCTATAGTCCACAGTAGCAATTTATGGCGATCAAAATAAGATATGGCAAGATCTGCAGCGACGAAAACGACAATACGAAGGATTATTTCCTGATCACTGGTTTTCCTTGAGATGTGTTCCAATAACATTTTACTTTTGTACCTGGGATTGAATATTTACATTCGAAAAACTTTTTTAAAACAAAGTTTCAGATACTTGAGAACATTTATAATAAATATGAAAAAAATCTAAAAATAATACTCTTTCTGGGTTTTCTATGCATATATAAAACACTTATTAGATATAATTCATGGATACAAATTCAAATTAAAAAAAAAAATTTATTTGTTAAACAACTTTTGTTAACACTAGTACACAGAAAACACTAGTTCCATAAAAGTACGGCTCCTTTCATCACTAACAAATGCCCATAGTTCTGTTCTATGTTTAAATGTCTTATGCTAATTTTATGCTTTTTTATTATTATATTTTATGCTTATTTTTCTTAAATAAAATTTCATCTACTATCTTAAATGAATGAAAGAATATATATTTAAGAGTTTTTCTGTACTTGAATTTTGCCTTAAATTACCCCCAAAAATAAATTCATAGCTTGTATGCAGTAGCCTAAAATACTCATCATAAAATACTGAGGGTTTAATAACGTATATCCCTAAGATTATCGCCCTTATAATGAATAATTTTTTCCAATTGTTGTTAACAAATACTGGTATATTCGCAATTCTACGGCGATATAACCAGTTACTAAAGTCAACATACACCAATTAAAATAATAATAGTTTAAGAAATTTGATAATAAAATAATTGTATGTATAAAAAAACCACATTAACCATGTATATGTTAAACAATAATTTATAAAAGTAAGTGATAAAAATTAAAATGCATTTCCAGAATGTGCAAAATAAAATGGAAACATGATGTCAAAAATATCGATATACAGGAAACGCTTTTGTAGGAGCTCATATGGTTTCACTATTATTTAAATAGGAACGATAAAACTGAGCGGAATATATTGTGGTGACAACGGGTTAATACAGATACAGTTCGAAGAATCCTCCGATAAGAATGATTTCATGCTAGAATAACACGAAGGAAACCACTGCTATTCTAGGCTGAACTTTGCTAATGAATATATGCACAAAGATTTTAATTGTTGGAAAACTTTCCTTGTTAATGATGAGAGTAAATATGTTTACGGAAGTGATAGCGAGTCTATATTTGTTTGCTCAGAAACGAAGAATTTAATGTCGCTCCAACAGCAAAGCATGAAGGGGAAAAGTAATGATTTAGGGCATACGGATCTTTTCAAATACTTGAAGATATTACAAGATACTGTACAGTCATCTGTTGATAGATTACAACTTTGAATCCAGTGGATCTTTCATCATGGCAATGGTCCAAAATAAAAGAACAAAAGTGAAATAATGGCTATTTTACAAAGTACTTACATACCTCTATATCCTTACTCAGTCGCCAGATTTGAATCTAATCGAACACGTATGGTATGCACTTGAATAGAATAATTATTAGTATCCGAAAAAAATTCTTAAAAAAAAACACATTGATGCAAACGTAGTCATGAATTATCCAAAGTATCACTCAAAATCTAAATGCTTCAGTTCCTAGGAGATTGCAATTCGTTAATGATTCGCCAATCCAAGTTACATGACATTAAATTATTTTCAATCATATTTTTTATTTTTCTTTCTCCTAGCACTTTTGTGTAAAGCGATTTTCATGACTTGAATTTTTTTTTGTTGACCAGTTTGAAGTTTTTTTTTATATATAATTATTGTTGTTCTAATGCAACTGGCAATATAGAGACAGTTAATTTATATATAATTATGATGGAACGTAATTTGTATTTCAATACAAAAAATATTGCAGTTTTAAGTTTTTTTATAAACACATAAAAATGACATTTTAAGGGTTTTGGTTTGGTTTGTCGCTCTAGGGTTTTATTTATTTTTATTTTTTGCTCACTTTAGGCTAATTAGACCGGTACCTACAGTTTAACGTGGATTTTGAATCACTAACGAACATCCATGCTACCGATAGGTTTCGAACCTGAAGTACCAAAAGTCAGAGCACTAGTCAATTGGCTATCAAACCACATGTTTTGAGAGTGTATGTTGTTAGTGATTGACTGTATTCGAAGAAATAAAATAAAAAACTAATATATTTTCTATAAAAAAAAGTATTTACTCTATGGTAATAGTCAACTTTTCATAAATTTAATTTTCTTAGTTATTTATTTTAAAAAAAGAAATTGGAGATTTATTTCTAAATCTTATTTAATTTCAAATGTTATGCATACATTTTTTTATGTCTTTATAGCTTTAAAGTAAAATGATTTTTTTTAATTAATTAAAGAAATCGTCATAAAAAGTTTTATCGCCTTTTATTTTGAGATAAACAGCTTAGTTGCGTTCGAAAAAAAGAAATATGCTAGAGTAGTTATGAAAAGACATTTGTAAATATGTTAATATTTACAAATGTCATGACATGTCAATAACATGTCATTAAGGATAAATAAATGCGCATGTCTTTCTGACAATTATTTTAAATCTAATGAATTTTGAAATTACAATTCTACAATATTAATTTCATATTTAAAAAATGTTTTTATTTCAATGGAATATTTTAATTTAATATTTGAAATTTTCAAGATTTTTTAAAAATTTATTTTTGTAATTCTGATAAAAATATGATTTATTAATTAGATAACTAGGTTTTAAAATATTTTTTAATACTGAAAATTGATTTTTGATTCTGATTACATTTTTATTGAAGAACAGTTAGATAAATAATTTTGTTGATTACAAAAATTTTTTTATTCATAATAGTAATTCCAGAAATACCATTTTAAAAATGAACACACTAAAATATAGTACAAATTTAATAGCTCTACCTTGAAAACACTGTAAAAGCATTTTAATTTATAAAATTTTATGATTTTCAAATTTTGTGTAATAAATTAATATATTATATTGTGATTTTTATTTTCATCCGGATTTGCTGCATAAAGATTTGTTTAAGTAATCAATTCGATTTCTTATTATTAAATTATGAAAAGATTTACTTTGCTACTCATTCAGTAATTTGTATATATCATTATACATTTATACATATTTTTTATACATTATTTATTTCATTTATTTTTACAAAATAAACGAAACAATATTTTTACATCAAAACTCATTCTAGAAACCCAGCATTTAAGCATCAAAAATATCATTTTATCTCATACATTAGAGAAGCATCAACGTACCGACGCACATCTTAATGCAACAGGAATTTTGTTCGACATTTTGCGCAATCCCCAAGTCTAGTTTCTGAAAAAAAAAAGTAATCTTCGCAATCATTTGGTCAGCTGAATACCAAATGATTGCGAAGATTTGTAAGGAGCATTTTTTTATCAGTATGCAGGAACTGACACTAATGAACTATCATTTACAGTCCTGTTCATTATACTAAACTTTATTTCGACGTCTTTATCCCTAATTTTGAAATGATTTAGTCAAAGAGAATTCACTTGCTAGGGAACATAGAGATATTGGAACACAGAGAAGACTTTCAAGGAGAAGTGCCAAGGCCAAAGCAATATAAAAAAAAAAATTTAAAGTCAATTCCTACTTTTTTTTTCACTAGAATGCAGAAAGTCTTTTATAAATAATTTTCATTCATTTTTTTAAGTTTATCTGGCGCCATCTATTGGTAGACATATGCAACTTAAATATAAAAAAAACTGAAATTAATTAATTAAATTTAATTACTGAATTAATATTTGAAAAAACTGTTTTAACATCCAGTGTCATCCACTACAAGTTCCAAAAAAATATATTTGAACTTGAGTGGATGAATAAAAAATATTGTGTATTGAAAATTTGAACAAGATATATATATATATAGGGAGAGTGTGAGCTAAGAGAAGGAATTGAAAAAAAAGGGAAGGCAAAATGAGAGATGGATTGATGAAGTGGAAAAGCATCTGAAGAACCTAAAGATCACAAATTGGAAAACCAAAGCTCGCCACAGACGACTTTGGTCCCGTAGGCCATGGTTCAACAAGGACTGTAGGGGCCGTGGAGTTAATTAATAAATTCAAATTAATGCATTTGAAAGCATAGCGACTACTACATTACTGATGTCCATAGTATAAAAACATGCTAAATAAAAATTTTAATGCTAAGGTCATTGACTGACTTGGCTGGCAAAAGAAAACCTCTAAGATTTAGCTGATTATTATCAATTTAATTCACCAAAATGGCAATAATAAGTTCTCAATTCAAAACGGTCTTAACAAAATTAAATTTTAATCATTTATCTTAATTGAAAGTTGATTTTTGTACTTCATTAAAAGAAACTAATTATTATAGTAATGGTTTCTTAAAAGCAGTCAAACTATTTTAAACAAAGAATTTATTTCTTTTAATGATCTACTGAAAAAGTCATTATTTTCTCTCATGTTTAATCCATACTTGATTTTTATATTATTATGACGACAATTCAAATAGTAATTTTGTGGACTAAAATTACGTATAGGTCCTTTGGGTGAAATTATTATTTTCATAATTAGTTTTATCTTATAATGTATTTCTTTAAACATTTCATTCATAAATTATATGTTAGCCTGCTATATCTCTTAATATTGTCACAAATTCTTAGTTTTTTTATTGATAAAAATCGTATTAACTTATTTGATAAATTTTTTCTTAACACATTTCTTAGATATAATTTTTCTGAACTTATGTAGCACTTATGAAAACCACTCAATGCGAGATGCTAGGCCTAATACTGGAAAAGGTTTTAACCGTATTGGTGTCACATGAGAAAAAAAAATCCTAGATTTTAATGAAATTAAAATTAATTACAATGCAAAAGAGTTTCAACAACTGAATTTCTGATAACTTAATTGAATTAATTTTCAGTATCGAAATAATGTTTGCTAGGAAAGAAGAAAAACTGTATCTCATTACTTTAATTCAATTTAAAAAAAAAATATTCGAAGTTTAACGATTTTCTTTCGTTTTTTTAGCATCCCTGGGGTGTAATGAGAAGTTAAATGCTGCCGAACGAAACGATCATTACGCTCATGTCTGAAGAACACAGGGAAAAAATTTTTTCTCTAAATGTTAACTCAATTCTTAAATTTTCATGTTCGTGCCTTTTTTTTATAAATGTAGTTCTGGGAAATTAGCAGTGATAGATATATATATCTAAAACACATGTAATTTTAGCTACTTATTTGTTGTTATTGTTGTTCCGACGCATCTGGCAATACAGAGTCAGTTAATCTTTATGCCATAAGCAAGGGCTGTTACTCCTTTAGCACTACCCAGAGGGCGCGTGTAGCTTGAAGATATGCTACGGACGCGAGTAACACTACCCCAGTTACTTATTTGTATGAATAATTACTTTTGTGTGCGTATGTGGGCTTATTTTAGAAGTTGAAACTTATTTTCAAATTTATTAAATAACTTTATTTTTTTCATATAATTTGTTGCAAATAAAGATAAAATCATATATATTTTTGGTTTTTAGTGGATTATTGATTAGATTATCTATAAATTAGATTTAGAAAACAGATTATCTCGTAACAGTTCATTTTTATGAGATAGAAAGAAAAAAGAAAAACAAAAGATAATATTTAATGAACCACATATTGAAATTTTATGGTGATTTTCTTAATTGCTTAAATGCAGTTCTTGTAAATTAGCAGTGATAGATATATATATCTAAAACACATGTAATTATAATTCTTTTTTTGTACGAAGTACTATTTTTATGCTCGTACGTGTGCTTATTCTACTAGTAACTGAATCTTTTTTTAAAATTTATTAAATAACATTTATTATTTTGATATAATTTCTTAAAAACAAAGATAAAAATGATATCTTTTTGGTTTTAATATATTATTGGTAGTCAAAAAAATTATATATAAATCGTAACAGTTCATTTTTATGAGATATAAAGAAAAATGGAAAACAAAATCTAATGAATAGCATATTGAAATGTTATGGTGAGTTTCTTAATTGCATAAATACCTTAACATGAAAGTCTGCTAACAGACATAAAAAAAAAATGTCTTACTCATCATTAAGCATTAAATTTAACAATAGATGTAGAAAAATAAATTGTAGTAGGGAAAAAAGTAGCTTATATCGTTTATTTCACCTTTATATAAGAATAACCTTTAAAGAAGTCTACTTTCGCCTTTCGGTATTTCTCATCGAGGGCTAACATAACTGACTTGATGACTAAATTCCTCTTCTTGGAGTTTATCAATAGCTGTATGGCAAGTTGATCGAGATCTTGGAGGAAGCTGGTCATACTGACAATACTTCAGCTCAGTAGTTTTCGCCATGTCCTCGTGGAATGTTAGGAGAGACAAGATGGATTAAAACTCTGATGTGGTATTTGCCCTTTAACTGGATGACTATTATTAATGTTTATACGCGCGATTGGTGATATATGCTGTTTTATTAGGATGTTTTAAACGATGTATATAACTTGTTTATACACTTTTTTAATTTCAAAGTCATCTATCTACTAATGTAATTCACTTTTTAGCATCTAAAATTGTCATTTTTGTTTCACATTTAACTGTCTGATACATAAAGGTTGTGTGGGTGGACATTTAAATTTATGTATTTAAACCAAAAGTATTATTACACAAGAAATTATCACACTTTGCATATTTATGGTAGTACGTATGAGTTTTTAAAAGCGCATGCATACACAAACGCCGTGCTTCCATATGTTTTTAAGAACTCATATATTTAACACTTTAGTAAATTACATGCACACAAGAGTATATTATCAAATATATGTGCATATTCATAAAAGGAAAATAGAAATTGTATGAGCGTAAGGTACTTATATTAGAATACATTCATGTATACATTCATATATAAATTCATGTATACATGTATTCATGTATATATATATATAGTAAATTAAATCAATATATATGTATATAAATATGAAGTACATGTTTCCTTAATACATATATAATTAGTACATATGTACATGTGTGTAGTTGCATTTATACTACCTTAAATTTATATAATAGACAAGTGGTTAGCGTTCTAGGCTTTGGTATCACATGTTTCAAGGTCGAATCTGGCGATGGCATGAGTGATTGTTAGTGGTTCGGAATCCACTTTAAACTGTAGGTTCCGATATAATTAGACTAAATCTACAAAAAATGACCGTAGAGCAAAAAACCTTAAATTTGTAATCCTATGTGCGTGCTGCATAAAATTTTTGTGCGTGCTGCATTAAATTTATGTGCGCGCTCACATACACTTAAATATTGTGTAAATGTGTATGTACTCCAGTGCATAGTTACTTATCTATGAATAAATGCAAAATTTCAAGTATTACACTGGACAAAAGTCATGGGATACCTCTTAATATCGTGTCGGCCCTCCTTTCGCCCGGCGAAGTGCAGCAACTCGACGTGGCATGGACTCAACAAGTCGTTGGAAGTCTTCTGCAGGAATATTGAGCCATGCTGTCTCAATAGACGTCCATATGTGTGAATTCGTTGATGGTGCAGGATTTTGGGCACGAACAGACCTCTCGATGATGTCCTATAAATGCTCGATGGGATTCATGCCGGGCGATCTAGGTGGCCAGATCATTCGTTGGAATTGTCCAGAATGTTCTTCAAACCAATCGCGAACAGTTGTGGCCCGGTGACATGGCGCATTGTCATCCATAAATATCCCATCGTTGTTTGGGTACATGAAGTCCATGAATGGCTGCAAGTGATCTCCAAGTAGCTGAACATAAGCATTTCCAGTCAATGTTCGATCCAGTCGCACCAGAGGACCAAGTCCATGCCATGAAAAAACAGCCCACACCATTACGGAGCCACCACCAGCTTGAACAGTGCCTTGCTGACAGTTTGGGTCCATGGCTTCGTGGGGTCTGCGCCACACTCGAACCCTACCATCAGCTCTTACCAACTGAAATCGTGACTCATCGGACCAGGCCACGGTTTTCCATTCATCATCTAGGGACCAACCGATATGCTCACGTGCCCACGAGAGTCGCTGCAAGCGATGTCGTTCTGTCAGTAAAGGCACTCGAGTCGGTCTTCTGCTGGAATAGCCCAAGAAAGCCAAATTTCTCCGCACAGTTCTAACAGGCAAGTCCCTTGTACGTCCCACATTGATTTCTGCGGTTATTTGACGCAGTGTTGCTTGTCAGTTAGAATTTACGACTCTTTGCAGACGTCGCCGGTCTCGGTCGTTAAGTGCAGGCGGTCGACCACTGCGCTGTCCATGGTGGGATGTTACGCCTGAAATTTCATACTCTCGGCACACTCTTGACACAGTGGATCTGGGAATGTTGAATTCCCTAACGATTTCCGAAATGGCATGACCCATGCGTCTGGCTCCAATTATCATTCCGCGTTCAAAGTCTGTTAATTCCCGTCGTGCGGTCATCATCACGTCAAAACCTCTTCACATGAATAACTTGAACAGAAATGAAAGCTCTGCGAAAGCACTGCGCATTTATACCTGTTCTACGTGATGCTACTGCCATCTGAAAATTTGCATATTGCTACCCCATGACTTTTGTCACTTCAGTGTATATAGGCATATACTATATGCACGGATATCTATTTAAGTAAATATGCCATGTATATATACATATGTGTTACGTGTGTACGTACGCATGTGAGTATCTGTAACATCTGTAAAATCTTTTCTATTTACGATCTGTACGCATATATGTCTATGTAGGTATAATATTGATGTGTATTCGCATGTATGCATACATACTTGATATTGTACCTGCATACGAATACGCTACCTAAGCGGATATACATGTATACTATTTTGAGTGCGTAAGTTTTGTGCACTCATTCTTACAAATAAATTTTTATGCATGCGTTCGTACACTTTTATTTATGTGCAATATATGTACAATTAAATTTATGGACATATAAATAAAGTTATGTACTCTAAGAAAACGCTTGTTCTCATATACATAGGTAGTTATGTATGCAGAAATTTTGTGCAAAATTAGTTCTGAATTGTAAAATCAGCAAGGAAGCTGTAAATGTGTAAAACATCAGCTGAATATAAAAAAAGTTAAATGCAGCTGGCAAAAAAGGCATTTCTTTATTACGAATGACAGCCAATAATATAAAACTTTCCTTTCTTAAATTTATGATTATTTTACTCACCAAGGTCAGCAACACTGTTTTTGCCCCCATTGTTGTAAATTCAAACTTTTCTTCATAAATCGATTCTCCAAGGTCTTAAAACGTATTTATACGAAATGGTTTGGCATTTTGTGCATCCTTTATAATTTAGCTCTAGGCAGCTCTACTTTAATTATAGCCAACATCTCCCTGTGCATATAAATAATATACGAACTCGTAGGATGAATAACATAAACATCAGTAGGTGAGCGGCAAACACTGTAGCGCTACATTTACCTATTTGTGTACCGTAGCAAAGACAGAAGCTCTACATTTACCTAATTGTGAACTCTAGCAAAAACTGCAACTCTACATTTACCTATTTGTGTACTGTAGCAAATACTGTAGTTCATTTTCTGTATTTCAAATATATATCTAAATATATATAATATAAACTTATTTTTACATATAAGTACAAACGTACAAAGACATATGAAGTGCGCATATATACATACATACTTGTAAGTATTCGTATAAATAGACGTATGTGCTTGCAAGATATCTACTCGCATTCTTATACTTTTATGCACATTCATGCATATATATATATATATATATATATATATGTACCTCCGCATATATGCATTTATGTATATACATTTTAAATACATGTTTGCATATTTATTTTTGCACGTACATTCGCATGTAAATGTGTACATATCAATCTCAGATCATTTATATTCGTTCTCCGGTACACGTACATAAACCTGCGGCATAAGCATATATATTTAAATGTACGTCTATATTCTATATGCTTGACATTATAACTTTGTACCTACATACAATTATACACATGCATGTGTACACTCAAGAGCCAAAACATTATGACCACCCCTACATTTTGCAATAAACTCGCCTGGCTGACGTGGAAGGCACGTCATCAGGTGGAAGTGGTATTTAACTGCTGCTGGAGTGTCTGAAGAATCATTCTTTCATTTACTTCTGTGTTTGATGGGAAAGGCTGCGGATCTAAGCGACTTTGATAGAGGGCAAATTTTAATGGCTCGAAGGCTCGGAACAAGTATTTCCGAAACTGCACGACTCGTGGGTTGTTCGCGATATACAGTTGTTAGTACTTATGCAAAGTGGATGAATGACGGTGAAACCAGCAGTAGACGACATGGTATTGGACGTCCACACGCTATCAAAGAAAAAGGTCGTCGGAGACTGTCTCGTATGGTGAAGCAAACCGGAGCCAGACAGTGGCTCAGCTGACAACCCAATATAATGCAGGGCCATGTAGAATAATATCGGAGAACACTGTTAGATATGGGACTATGCAGCAAACATCTCACTCGTGGGCCTTTGCTGACCAAGCGTCATCGCCAACTGCGCCTGCGCTGGGCCCGGGAACATCGTGACTGGTCCATGGATCAGTGGGAGAGAGTTGCCTGGTCAGATGAATCACGGTTTGTCATTCATCACGCCGATGGCCGTGTCAGGATACGCCGTCTTCCAGGCGAACAGTTGCTCCCTCAATGTACAGTAGATCATACATAGGATGGGGGTGGCAGTATTATACTTTGGGGGACGTTCTCTTGGGCGTCTCTGGGACCTGTGGTTGTGGTAGAGCAGTCCATGAATGCTACAGGGTATATGAACATCATTGCGGACAAGTTGCACCCTTACATGGCCTCTGTTTTTCCAGTTGGAAATGGAATGTCCAACAGGACAACGCCTCTTGTCACAAGGCTAAAATTGTGTTGGAGTGGTTCCAGGAACATAATGCTGAATTACAGTTAATGTCCTGGCCTCCTAAATCACCGGATCTCAATCCGATAGAACACATTTGGGATGTCCTGGGACAGCAGCTCAGAGTTCAAAGACCACCAATTCGCAATATCTCGGATTTGCGTGGCCGTCGCTTAAACATCTGGTACAATCTGTCTCCGGCCATCTACCAAGGACTTGTGGCATCCATGCCAAGGCGGGTTGAAGCTGTGTTGCGCGCCAAAGGTGGGCCAACTCGTTATTGACAGGTGGTCATAATGTTTTGGCTCTTGAGTGTATATATATAATATATACAGAGAACAACAACCAAGTTTATACATGTTAGAAAAATTTACATATTCGTATGAAAACTTAATATTAGTAAATATACTTATACCTATCTAAATGAGATTATTCATAAACACCGTAATTGACATTGGCCTTTTTTGTATTCTTTTCAAGCGTATTTCTGCATACATCTTGTAAAATCGTTCATTCATATTTATTCAGAAATACACATGCATCTATACCTGTACAAGCATGCAAAATTACACTTTCTAACTTATAGATAATATTATCATTATTTCAGTAAATATGATTGACAAAATGTTTAGTCTAAAAAGCAGAAAAGTGAAATTTGATTTAAAACAAGTAATATAAAAAAAGATTTTTTAAAGTCAATTCCTATTTTTTTTCACTCTATTGCAGAAAGTCCTTTATAAATAATTTTCATTCATTTTTTCTAAGTTTATCTGGCATAAACTATTGGTAGATATATGCAACTTAAAGCTAAAAAAACTAAAATTAATTAATTAAATTTAATTACTGAATTAATATTTGAAGAAACTGTATTAACATTAAGTGTCATCCACTACAAGTTCAAAAAAAATGTATTTGAACTTGAGTGGATGAATAAAAATTATTTTATGAACGAATGAAAATTTGAACAGGATATATATATATATATACATATAGGGATAATGTGAATTAATAGAAGGAATCGAAAAAGCTTTATAAGTATAGAAACATTATTCTATATACAGAAATGTACAAATTTATTGCATCATATCTTTTTCATAATTTGTAAATTTTCATTACATGTTTAATGCTTTTTAAATTAACTTTATTGTAACCCCTAGTTATTCAAAAATACCAGCCAAAAGACGTAACAATATCTTAATATTGTAAATAGGGTCCCTGACAAAAGAAAAAAAATCCATTTTTATGTGTATTGGTTATGACAAATAATAAAAATGACAACTAAAGTTGAGAAAAAATTTACTAACAATCTAACATACGTTTTTATATTTAATGAGCATATTTTTTTTAATGAGGTTATACTTGTGCTTCTAGAGTTTTTTAATAGTTTTATATTTAAATTGGAAAGTAATTTATTTGTGTATGTATGTCGTAATTATTTTTTTCCTAATGCAGCTGGCAAACACTTAGACAGTTGACCATGTCGTAATTATTATAAATATTATATCATGCGGCTGTATTTTTTATGAATTACATTTCATATAGAATTTCATTTCATTTTTTTATGAATTACATTTCTATATTGTGTGTAATATAAATGTCTAATTTTTTAATTGTGTAATGTAATGAAATGATTTTATTTCTCTCTAAACATTTAATATAAAATTTTTATCACACTAACGACACACTTGAAAACGATTCAGCTTTAAGGAGAGTTTCTATTTTATCTCTAGAAGAAGAATAGGTTAAGATGTGATATTGTGGCTTTTTTTAAAAGGAAATAACCCAAACGTTTGTAATACACGATAAGAATGACTTAGAAGTGATGGAGTTTGAAATCAATGAATCTTACTTTGAAAACATAAATTAGTCTGCAATTTTCAATTGAAATCACTTAGGAATAAAGATATTAATTCATGACCTTCATTTTCCTAGAAACTACAGTAACAGCCAATTTCAAGTGACAACATTTAGGTTCATAGTTTTTACTTTCCTCGAAACAGCATTGACAACCATTTTCAAATGACAACATTTAGGTTCATAGTTTTTACTTTCCTCGAAACAGCAGTGACAACCATTTTCAAATGACAACATTTAGATTCATAGTTTTTACTTTCCTCGAAACAGCAGTGACAACCATTTTCAAATGACAACATTTAGGTTCATAGTTTTTACTTTCCTCGAAACAGCAGTGACAACCATTTTCAAATGACAACATTTAGGTTCATAGTTTTTACTTTCCTCGAAACAGCAGTGACAACCATTTTCAAATGACAACATTTAGGTTCATAGTTTTTACTTTCCTCGAAACAGCAGTGACAGCCATTTTCAAGTGACAACATTTAGAAATTTAGATTTTGGTTTATGTCTCCACTTTTATCGAAACAACAGTAGTCTTCCATGTGAAGGCTCTAACAGATAAATCTTCCTTAAACATATATTTTTTAGGAATGCAACTACTAGAAATTATCAC
Organism: Caerostris darwini; assembly: GCA_021605075.1. Classification (NCBI taxonomy): domain Eukaryota; kingdom Metazoa; phylum Arthropoda; class Arachnida; order Araneae; family Araneidae; genus Caerostris; species Caerostris darwini. The sequence continues at coordinate 62,292 of BPLQ01004399.1, forward strand.
GTTCTTTAATCATTTGAATAGAAATATGGATCATTTCATTTATTCAAAAAAAAATTTAAGTACTGAATGTGCATATATATATTATTTTTACTTATTTGTACACGCACATTTACTTTATTTATACTAATATTTTATCTTAAAAAATATCTAAAATGTCTAAATTAATCTTATCTAAAATATCTAAATAATGAAAACAAAGGTTTTGTTGTATAATCATCAGTACCTATAATATTTATTTTATACAGGAAAATTTTTTATAAATATTGTAATGTGACTTTTGGTAACCTCTTAAATTCCTCTAAGATTTCATGACAAAAAGTTCTGCAAAACGAATTGTTTTTTTTTTAAATACGTATCCTTCGAAAATATTATTATTCACAAAAGTGAAATGATTAAATACGAATACGAGATATGAATAAAAATGAAATTCACATAAATCTTGTTATTCACATTTGTGTATTTATCTCTTTCTCATTGTTTTTCTGACCTAAAAATAAATAATGAGAGAAAAAAAATGAATAAAAGTAAATAATCAAAAACACTCCACCTAGGACATTAAAGTAAATTAAATGTTTAATATTTATTTAACTGCTCTCTGTAAATATTTTGAATAAGACTAGTAAAAATGTCTCCGAATACAAATTATAGCAAGTTAACATATTTATCATCACTGAATAACATTTTTCACTATTGGCAAACAAATCACACGAAAATGCATTTGCAGCATTTTAATATTTGACATTAAAAATAAAATAAATTTCCGTTTAAAAATTTAGTTATCCTCCAATTCTAGTTTATAGTTAACATAGATAGTCTATTCTCAGTAACTATTTGATGTAACAAAATATTTTCCCAATTTACGTTTAGTATTTTCTGGAAGTTTCAAGTTTTTTTAAATAAATTTTCAAACTTATTTTACATGGTCGTAAAAATTGTAGTCCTCATTTTAATAGTTTAAGGTTCAAATAGTTTCAATACATTGCATTAATGATGAAAATTATCAAAAATTATTTTTATATTTTACGAAAATATTTTTTACTTATCTCTAGAATTAAAATGTGTAGTTTTCAGTGATTACCTAGAGAGAGATAAGGCCCTTTCTTTTTATATGCGTTCTAATTAAAAGTATCATGAAACTGGAGTTGTTCAGAAATATTCCTTTTCCCTTTCTAATAAATGTTTCCGTTGTATTTGTGTTTCGGAAAATTAGAAAAGTTACAAATAAAAGGAGAAATACTTTTTAATTTAGCAATTTTTTATTAAAGAAGTTTTCAAAGAGTAATAAGCTAATTATTTAGCTCTTATTTTATGGTAATAATTTTAAAAATCTTTCTGAAAGTAATGCATAAATTTTAGTAATCTTTTAGAAAATCTACCAATGTAATGTACTTTTATTATACTCTATTATCATATAATAGTGTCCTAAGAGCAATGAGCTAATTATTTTGCTTTTGGTTATATTGCATATAATTATCTGGAAATTCTCTTTGAAAGTAATGCATAATTTTTAGTTGTACTTGAAAAATGTTATTTTTCTTTAAAAATCTACCAACATAATGTATTTTTAACTGATTCTTGTTCATAGTATGTTAAAATCCCCACGTATTTTAATATTGAGTTGCTTTTGAATAAAGTTTCATTAAATTGATCAGCTGCAAGAATTAATGTCCGTTAAATAGTAATCTATAACGATTAATCCCTTTCGTCGACCCTATATAATACATGAATTACTCAAAGAATTTCAAACAAGCAGGAAAAAATATTAAAATACTCTTTTTCAGTTTTTTACAATCTAGACACAAATATGCTAAATACTTTTACATGGGTGTACATGGGATATTCATGGGATTTTAAGAATATGCCAAATTTAAAACAAATAAAGGGTGTGACTTCCTGAATTAAAAAAAATTAATAATAAAATAAGCTTAATTAAATATCTGAAACTAAAAAAAGGCTTTTAAATTCAGATACACAAAAAATAGAATAATTTTTCATAATTCCATTTATGTAGTAAAATGTTTTCTAAAAAATAATTTTGGCTGCATATAAGGAAATTCCAAAATTATTTAATGTTTGCTATTCATTTACATAGTTCTTAATCACCGGGATTTTTTAATCTTAGGAAAAAATTTCACTTTCTCAGATTTCACTTATTTGCCTTTTGGTGAATGACAATAGAAATGTAAATAATTGATTTGTGTACCTCATACATACGTATAACAAACTGCATTACAGTTATATCATTCGTTCAGCAAAAGCAATGTGATAATTCAAATGATATTCAATAAAGTTTATTTAACTTATTATCGATCATCAAAAATTATATTTAGAAAAATTAACTAAATTATTTGCATTCAATGTAATTCAATCATTGTTAAATTGATTGGCTGTTGGTATGCGTAAAATTTGATTTTTTTTTATTTATAACTATAACTTTTATACTTTTTTAACCTGTAAGAACTAAGGTCGTAAGACTGAGAATAAGTACTAAGGCCGTAAGACTAAGGATAAGTACTAAGATCGTAAGACTAAGGATAAGTACTAAGGTCGTAAGACTAAGGATAAGTACTAAGGTCGTAAAACTAGGGACTAAAGGCTAAGACTAAGCATAAGGACTAAGGTCGTAAAACAAACGACTAAGGTTGACCCAAGATCGTCTCCCTACTGAAAGATTTCGGGACAAGAGATGTTTTTTTTTACGGGGTATGATTATCAGCCCTACCCTCTAAAGTCATATTAGACCGGACCTATAGTTTGAAGTGGATTCCGAACCACTACAAACATTCATGGAACCGCCGGGACTCGAAACCGAAGCCTATGGCACCGAGTGCCAGTGACTCGGCCATCAGGACCCGTAATGTTTAATTAAAACCCATTAATAATTTATCGATACGCCGCTTCGCCTTTGAATTAAATCCGTTTCTGTTGAAGTTAGTACAGAAATAGCTTTCAAATTGACTTTATCAAGTGAGAAAAGCCGCAAAATCAACTTGATCAACTAGGCAACAAAGCATATTGCCTAGAAAAAAACTACCATTTAAAGTAGTCAAGTTTCAGGGAAAAAAATCAACTACATAGTCCCTGTAGGAAAGAACAGCACTAAACGTTTTCAGAAAGAAGGACAATTTTTACAAGGTCAGTAAAGCGTTCCGCATCGATAAGCAGGCTGCATTATGTGAGTTTTCTGTTTTTTCTCCCATATGACACGAAACTGTGGAATAGTTATCTTTAAATGTCCTCCCAGTAGGCTAAAATGTCTTTAAATGTGTCCCCTCAATAACCCTGAGGGAATTAAGTTGTTCTTAACATACATTAGTGAACCAGGAGCACGAGGTCGACAACAACAACAAAAAAATAAACAAGTAATATAAAAAAAAAATTTTAAGTCAATTCTTAATTTTCACTATATTGCAGAAAGTCCTTTATAAATAATTTCCATTCATTTTTTTAAGTTTATCTGTTGCCATCTATTGGTAGATGCAAGCAACTTAAATCTAAAAAAAACTAAAATTAACTAATTAAATTTAATTACTGAATTAATATTTTAAAAAACTGTATTAACATCCAGTTCCATCCTCTACAAGTTCAAAAAGTATATATTTGAACTTGAGTGGATGAATAAAAAGTATTTCATGAACGATTGAAAATTTGAACAAGATATATATAGGGAGAGTGTGATATAATAGAAGAAATTGAAAAAAATAAATAAAAAACTCAAAACCTAAAGTTCAAAAAGAAAGAAAAATATTCAATGAATAAAAATGCATTAAGTATTTCATAAAAGTTCATTGAATTAATATATATGCCTCATAAAAGTACATTATGTAATACGCATTTAAAAAATACTTTAGACATACTTTAAATTTTGCATAGTTTCTTATAACGACTTAAATTCGGTCTACTTACATCATATATAAAATACATCCCATTTTTAACAAACTTCTTTCATTCTGATTCACTTTTGGCAGCGGATTTTTTCCCCAAGGCACCGGGCTAAAAGCTATGAATTTGTGAAAGAAATTCCACGACAAGAAATACGAGCGAAGGCCGTACACTTCTTCACCGGACCGCTGGAATGCTTCCAAAGTGTCAGTGGAATGAGAAACAGTTCATGGATCACTTGGACCCGCAGAGATCCAGCCGGTGATTTATTGGACAGTTGATAGCTAGTTATTTTTACTCTTTTGCAAAAGAACATTACTACTCCTCCACATTTCTTCTCCAATGCAAAGACTAACAACCTTGAATATTTTTCAATTTATTAATCTAATTTGACTGATTTTTTTTTCAATTCCTTCTATTAGCTCACACTCTCCCTATATATATCTTGTTCAAATTTTCAATCGTTCATAAAATACTTTTTATTCATCCACTCAAGTTCAAATACATTTCTTTTGAACTTGTAGTGGATGACACTGGATGTTAATACAGTTTTTTCAAATATTAATTCATTAATTAAATTTAATTAATTAATTTTAGGTTTTTTTAAATTTAAGTTGCATATATCTATCAATAAATGGCACCAGATAAACTTAAAAAAGTGAATGAAAATTATTTATAAAGGACTTTCTGCAATAGAGTGAAAAAAAAGTAGGAATTGATTTAAAAAATAATTTTTTTTATATTACTTGTTTTTGCTTTAATTAGTAAAATTGTAGCATTGATGATTAGAAAAAAATTATATTCTAAATAAAGAGGTAGGATTTACTGTCCAAACAACAAACCTGTAATTTAGACCATACAAGTCCAAAGTAAGAATTTAATAATTCGCACCAACCGTGAACCCAATGGGGAGACTTGCCAAGCTACTCCTTTCTCTTACATATCCCTGGCATATACTTTTACCATAATTCAATTCATCAAAGTTTATTTTATTTGTCGATCATCATATGCATTTTATCAGATTACAATTAGCCATTGTAGTCAATTATCAAATTATGTCAAATCATAAAGATATTTTTTGAATAAAACACTTTTCATTACAACATTAATCAATTAATTATTCTAATACGAACAAAACTGTTAGCCGAAAGATAGTTTAGAGAAATTTAGGAAGATGTTTCATGAAAATTTCATCATCTAGATAAAAATTTATTTTTTACAAGAAAAAAATTTGTAATTCCTGTCTTAGATTTCATAATTTCAAGTCAAAATAGGCCCTTTGAACTTATCTAGTTATCTGCTTGAAACTTTTTTTTTTTTTTACATTATAAAATTACACGTTTACTTGCTTGTATATAATTAATAAGATTGTGTAATTTTTTTAAATAGATTAATCTTCTCGCGCACCATGAGAAACTTTTACTTCAAAAATTCTTATTTAAAATAAACCCTCATTTGCATCGCGATTTTTATTATGTGGTTTTAAAATGGACATGCTCCTGAAATTCTTCCCATTAGACAATTGCCAGCACCGAAGCGTGACCAGGTTTCTCAAGAACCATGAACTAGAATATTTTGTAATCATCCCGAAGAGTCTTCTTACTCTAAAAGCGATAACTGAAGGCCTCCCTATTGACACCAATGAGATTGCTCAAAAGGAGCTCTAGCTTCTCCACCGAGAAGGTAATCTAGCTAAAAAATAAATAGAAATTTCCCTTTCCTGCATGGCAGATTATTCTACTATGCATTGCTAAAAATTATAAAATTTGATCTCAACAAGCTCCTCTAGTCAATTTGAAACTTGACAGCACCTTGTATTTTAAGTGTAGCTATATTCACCACGGAAGTAGTTACTACTGCTTCAAGATTAGATGCCTTAACTATGGTGAATCGCATTACTTTAAAGATTGCCCTGGCAAAGGTCGTATTGAAAGCCCAATCTCCATCAATTGCTTGATGCAAGGTCAACTTGATGTCTGGAATGGAGTCAAGTAAACGTATCAAGTAAGAATCATCAAAACCCGTCTAATTCAGCTGAGAAATCCTTCACTTTAAAAACAGTCAACTCACAAGTATCTATTACGAGATCAAGCCCAAGGCACCCATCTTCCTAATGTTTTTTCGCTCTTTGTTTCCCCAAAAGTCCTGTACGAACTCAAAGAATTTGTCAGTAACTTCACCTCCCTTGCAGTTATTGAAAAGCTACGTAACAAACTAGAAAGATGCAACAATCCATCAAACAGACTAATAATTTTCTTCAGACTTTCTGAGAGAGTTCACTTGACTAACTTCATGGACTAGTCCTAGTTACTTAACAGGTGGACTAAAAGGTTCGTAAGCTAACACATAGATGGCGCTACTAGTATTAAATTCATATAATTTTTAGTTAGCCCTAACCTTCAAAAGACATGTGTATAAGTTTGACAGCTGTTGCACTATTAGTATGTGAGTTATAGCATTTTTAGTGTTCATCACGTGCAGTTCACCCGGCTGACTGTCGATTGAACTCCGGTGTGAAATGATGGAGCCATGTTTCATCCATTGCCACATATCGACGCAAAAATTCGGGTTTATTAAGATTGAACAGCTCCAAACACTGCTTAGAATCATCAATTCGTTGTTGCTTTTGGTCGATTGTGAGCTCTGCGCGGCACCCACTTTGAACAGAGATTTCGCATATCCAAATATTCATTCACGATATATCCAACACGTTCCCTTGATATCTTTAGGGTCTCAGCTATATCAATCAACTTCTTTTTACGGTTATCAGAAATTATTTTGTGGACTTTTTTGATGTTTTCTTAGGTAATAGCCTCTTTGGGGCGTTCACTGCGTTTATCGTCCTCGGTGCTCATTTCGCCTCGTTTAAATTTAGCAAACCACTTCTCTACGGTTGATTTTCCTGGTGCAAAGTCCGAATAATGTTTATCAAGCCAAGCCTTGGCTTCAATAGTATTTTTTTTTTTTTTGCCAAAAAGGCAATGCTTTATTAACACACGAAATTCCTTTTATCCATTTTTTCAAACTAACAAAAGTTGCTTCACTAAAAATGCTATAACTCACATACTAATAGTGAAACAGCTGTCAAATTTATGCGCGTGTCTTTTGAAGGTTGGAGCTAACTAAAAATTATATAGATTTAATACTAGTAGCGCCATCTATATGTCAGCCTACGAACATGTCAGCCCAACTGTTACTTATAAACCCTTTCCTTTTGGGAGGAGATACAATACTTTGTTCTTCCCTGATCCTCGTTTTCCCTTCCCTTGTCTCTTTTTTTAAAATTAATTTTTAATGTTTAAAAAAACATATTATATTCCTATATTGTTACATTATATACTGTTTTTATACCATTCAAAAATTTATAAATGGTTTAAAAACAGTATATAATGTAACACTATAGGCATAGAATGTGCTTTTTATATTAGTGACTTAAAAGCAATCACAGATAATTTTCGAGTTATATATCTAAATTCATTTCAACTTGTTAAACTGTAGTTGCCTGCTTGTTATAAAATAACATTTAAATGACTAGTTTTTTAATTGTAATTTTCTCTTCATATATGCTATAATAATAGGTGGTTAAACTTATTATTTTTAGGACAATGTTAAATTTCCTTGTTCATTTTGATAACCATACGCATTTGAATTTCTACAATTACAAACATTTCTTTACGATATTAGATTTTTTGCTTTTTCTAAAATAATTTTTGTTTATCCTCTATTAAATATGATTCAAGAAATACTCATCAACTAAAACATTCCTGTAGCAAAACATTCAAATAAAATTCAGAATTAAATATAAATGATCCATTATATTTTGACTATCTCGAGTAAATCTTTTTGTTAAATAATATTATGAAATTAATCATATTATTTAAAAAAAAAATTATGTTTTTAATTCACAAAATTCAATATTTGGAGAATATGTATAAAATATTATTAAATATTCAATAAAAGAATATAATTGGTTGAATCTATTATTTTCGAACAATGCAATTTTCATAAAAGTAAATTACTCTATTGGTAAGTCACTCGAGAAATGAAAAAAAACAAAAACAGATGTGATTTATTTTTTTCAGAAACGGGATTATCTTTCAATTTTTTGTTCTCCGTTGTTATCTGATTAGATACAAATTAAGATATTCTCATAGATTTCCTGGAGTCCCTATAGAATTGCTCAATGAAGAGTTTGACATAGTACAACATTTCGCTCTCATGGTTTAATTAAGTTTTACAAACACAATGAAAAGCGTGTAACAAACTAGGAATGAAAGTAATTTCGAGTACGCCGTGTTTCGTTATTTGCAAGATCGTATAGGAACAAAGAATTCTCGTCGGGTAAATGTAATATTTCTTATCGAGACTCAACGTCATATTTCCCAAGTTAATATGCTGCTGGAATGCATTGTAATCCAATTAGATGTTGAAACAAGCTGTCTCAAACAAAGGTTATGGGCAATTTAAGTTTAACATCGTAACTTTTTCATGATCTATTTGTTCAATTAGAAGAATATTTCAAAATAACTTGCATTTATTAAACTAATTGTTTATTTTAATTCATCTGAATTTTTGAAAAGAATTTACTTATGGAAGATTCTTAACTATTCACTGTATTATAGAATTATACTAAATGGCCACCAATTCAACAGATATGGGGAGGTATTTCTCAGTAAGAGAAAATTATGGAATTTTATTGTGGCCTGCATTCAAAGTAACTTTTAAAGATTTGATTTTTTTTTTTTTTAATTTTCGACTGTCAATATTAAGTTTTGTAACAAAATATTAAACAATTATTAAATTATAATTTATAAACAAATATAATGAAAAGAAGGCATGCATGGGCGAGAGGCTAGCGCTCTGGCGCTCGGTACCACAGGTTTCGGGCTCGAGTCCCGGCGGTGTCATGGATGTTTGTAGTGGTTCGGAATCCACTTTAAACTGTAGGTCCCGGTCTGTTAAGCCCTCTTGCTCAGAAGATGACAGTAGAGCGACAAACCAAGACCAAATGAAAAGCATATAATGTGTGCTCGGTACGAGCAATCTACCAATGCACGATGAATGGTGGTCATTGCCTTCCAAAATATCTTTTAAAAGTTGCAACCCCTCATTTGCTACTACTACTACACCATACCACATCACTGTGCCTAGAACTGAGTTACCCTTTTACAGTTTAGTAATGATGTGGTTAAGAAGTCTGATTGAGCTCTGTGGTTCCCTATGATCATATGTTACCCGGACCTACGGCTTAAAATGAATTTCAACCTACTACAATAACCCATGTCACCGCTGGGACTCGAACCCGAAAACTGTGGTACCGAGCGCCAGAGTGCTAGCCACTCAGCCATCAGGCCAGCAGCACATTTGCTTTTCGCATGGGAGAAAAATTCGAAAAACTTTCACCAGGAAGCCTGACTGTGTATTCGAAGCACCATTACACACGCTTTCACAATTGTCAACTATTTTCCTCGTTTCCAAAAGCAGCAGTGACAATTGATCTCATCCACGGATTCCAACTTATTTCTTCTGCAAGTAAGTTGCGCACGTTACCACTAGCGGTATTCGTTAGAAGTATGGGTCGTACAAGGCTTATAATGCAATAAAAAGTGAAATAACTCATTTGAAAATTTTTTATATATGTACTTGGATGGGCTAAATACTTTTAGTGAGGACTTCTATCAAATGATTGTATTTGATAAAGTAAGGCAAGTTGATGACATGACCTATTTTGACAATAACATGTTCTTTTATGTCATCTCCTGTGATTTGACAACGGCAAAGCACATTAAAGGTGATATAGGTGATTAAAGTTGATTAGAGTTTAGTTTTTAGTGTTTTTTTTATGTTGTAAAGAAACATCGTCCGATTAAAAATGCATTTGTTTTAATCATCTTCAGATGACATTCTGTGGTTTGGGTCTCCTGAGATTCAAAATTATTAGAGGGGAAAATTACTGAAGGAAATAATTTATCAGAGATCAATATAATTAAATTCTATTAAAATTTTCATTAAACAAGCTGCATGAACTCGATTCCTTATGCATAAACAGAATTTGAAATTAACATTAAAATGAACTACTATGTGAAATGACAGCATACTATTATATATTGTAAATAGATGCAGTAATGACATCGCCAATGTCATTATGTGAAAAATGAAAAACTGCAAAGAATTGTAGAAAAGATAAAAAGTGAAATAAAACTACATATGTAGATATATACACATATGTAGAAAAAAACGACATATGTAGATATATCAATATGTAGAAAAGTGCATAGATTAGATAGATTTCATATATGTCCATCATATATGAAATCTACCTAGCTTCTAGAAAATCCCTGAGATCTGAACATCTAACATATATCCATCAAATAGTTGACTAATATGCGTTAAACAACCCACTCATTAAATCAGAGATATTCAAATCTGATGCTAACAGGGTTCAACACTTCACTTTTTTAAATATCAGAAAATATTACTTACAATTATGCGAATTTGTTTGCAATTATGCTAATTTATTTATAATTTCCTGAATACTCTCACACTAAATCTAAACCATTGAAATGTGTTGTAAAATAACTGTACTACAAATCAGAAGTTCAACATTTTTACCCGTTTAAAGAAATATACAATAGTTTTTCTATCAACATCTATATGGCTTTCAAACTATTTTTACACACCATTTTAACAAACTAATACAAATGAATTTTAACTACCAATAAATAACAAGTAAACTAAATATTTATAAATCATATTACGTAACATTCATCTTGATACAAATAAGTAATATAAAAAAAAAAATTAAAGTCAATTTCTACTTTTTTTTTTACTCTATTGCAGAAAGTCTTTTATAAATAATTTTCATTAATTCTTTTAGGGTTTATCTGGCGCCATCTATTGGCAGACATATGCAACTTAAATCTCAAAAATACTAAAATTAATTAATTAAATGTAATTACTGGATTAATATTTGAAAAAACTATATTAACATCAAGTGTCATCCTCGACAAGTTAAAAAAGAATATAATTGAACTTGAGTGGATGAATAAAAAGTATTTTATGAACGATTGAAAATTTGAACAAGATATATATATAGGGAGAGCGTGAGCTAATAGAAGGAATTGAAAAATACGAATTTCTGCATTTAATATCTTCCTTTTCCTTTAAAAATGATGAATCTTCAATGTGAAAAGCATAGATAAAAAGGACGCTTCTGTTGATAAATGGTTGACAAATATCTATTTGGACAACCAACTGGTTCCTCTTCATCATATTCCCAAGTGGAACCTTCTGGGACTATTGCGCCGCGAATGGATGGACACGAAATCATTCCCGAAAGCCATGATAAATGAAAATCAATCCTTCGCAGACCGGAATGTCATGTTTCGGGATCTCCAGTTCCGCCCCCTGAATTTCTGCCAATCGTAAAGGTTGATAGAATGTGAATTTAATGTTAGCAGACGTACGCTTAACATCTAATTGGTTAAATTCTCACAGGGTAAGATTCCGATGGTATTCGTAATATATCTCGAAAAGCTACTGTAGGAAGAGATGCACTAGCTTTGTTGCAGTAAATAAAGATCTGTTTAGCAGTTACTAATGGACTTGATAAATCTTAGACAAGCATTTAACTATTTGTCAATTGCTTTATTAATTTCCTTCTGTTAGCTCACAATCTCCCTATATATACCAAATTTTCAATCGTTAATAGAATACTTTTTATTCATCCGCTCAAGTTCAAATACATTTTTTTTTAACTTGTAGTGGATGACATTCGGTGTTAATACAGTTTTTTCAAATATTAATTCAGTAATTTTAGTTTTTTTTAGATTTAAGCTGCATGTATCTACCAATAGATGGCGCCAGATAAACTTAAAAAAATGATTGAAAATTATTTGTAAAGGACTTCCTGCAATATAGTGAGAAAAAAAAAGAAAGAATTGACTTTAAATTTTTTTTTATATTACTTGTATTGTAGCAAGCTACACGCACCTCCTGGATAGGGCTAAGTGATTAACATCAATGCGGCGCTTGCCTTAAGGCATAAAAAACAACAGTCTAAGTCAGGAATGGGCAAACTTTTTCGGTTCCGGGCCAAAAATCGAAAAAAAAGTTTGGCGGGCCAAGTTAAATTTTTATAAAATTTTAAAAACAATATACAAGTATTACAATTTAAATATGTTAATGAGATGAATGAAACTGCGATTTCATTTTTTAAAGTTCTTTACATTGAGGATCAAAGTGAGATGTACCGGTTCTAAGTAACGAGGCTAAATGCTCATCTGTCAGTCTACTTCTGAAATAATTCTTTCTAAGGTTCATAGTCGAAAAAAACTTGTTCACATATATAAGATGAAGCAAATATAGCACTGATTTTCTGGCCGTGAGATATTAAGTTAGGGAAACTTACTTTTGATAATGATTTGTAAAACTCTAACTTGGCATATTTAGAAACAACTGTTATATATTTCTTTTTATTTGCTTCGGACTGGCAAATTAAAATTCTATCCACGGGCCGGATAGAACCTTCCAGTGGGCCGTAGTTGGCCCATCCCTGGTCTAAGTGTTTGCCAGCTGCATTAGAAGGAAAACATTTCTCCAACTATTTTTCATGCGATTATATGTCATAAATTAATTTTATAAGTTGGTTGTATTTGTGATTTTAGGTGGAAGTAAAATTGTGTTTTCTACTTTTTCATTCAACGTAAGAGATATCAGTATTATCATTGGGTACTATATTTGCTTTATCTTCTATTCTTTATCATATTTTTATTACTTATCTAAGAGGAAGATAGTCTATTAGATAGTTCATCTAATAGTTATTAGATAGTATTTATCTAAGAAAAAAGCACTAGTATTATTATTATTATTATTATTATGTAGTAGTGTCTGCTGTTTTTTAATTATACTTGACTTAATTTCATTTTTTTTTTTTTTTTTTTTTTTTTTTTTTTTTTTGGAATTTAAAGATATTCCAATGTCCAGTTCTATGTACTTGGTTTTATTGGTCTCCTTCATTTTACTCATTTTCTCATTTTTATTGGTCTCCTTCATATTACTTATTTCGTCATTTAAAAAGGGTTTCATGGAACAAAAATAAATTTAAAAAGCTTCTACTCTACATAACTGTGAAATACTTTTGGAAATATAATTAAAAGAATCATCGATATATAAGTTATATTTCTATAACTTACTCTTGTGCAGCGCATTATAATTTGTTCTTTAATTAAATTGATTGTATAAGCATTGAATATTTTGTGATTCACGAATTATTTTCAATTAAGATTGATTAAGATATATTAATTAAGATTGAATATTTTCTATAATCTAAATTATTATTATATTTATACAAAAGTGTTAAAAATTCAGGGCTATTATTGAACTATAAAGACTAGTCTATAAATATCATTATAGACTAGGCTAAAAGGTTTATAAAAAATGTATTTAAAAGACTTTTAAATTTACATAAAATATTTTCCTAATATTGGATAAAGCAATTTATTTATTAAACGATATTTATTCAATTCCCTCTATTAGCTCACACTCTCCCTATATATATCTTGTTCAAATTTTCAATCATTAATAAAATACTTTTTATTCATCCACTCAAGTTCAAATACATTTTTTTGAACTTGTAGTAGATGACACTTGATGTTAATACCGTTTTTTCAAATATTAATTCAGTAATTAAATTTAATTAATTAATTTTTTTTTTTAGATTTAAGTTGCATATGTCTACCAATAGATGGCGCCAGATAAACTTAAAAAAATGAATGAAAATTATTTATAACGAACTTTCTGCAATATAGTGAAAAAAAAGTAGGAATTAACTTAAAAATATTTTTTTTTCATATTGCTTGTTTTTAAAATCAAATGAAGGTTAAAGAAATTTTGCAGTAGCCAATCGTTTTTCCTTATTTTTTCATGATTGCTATGGGACTTTGTGTCTAGCAATCTTTGCTAAGTTCTTACTACAGTTAATGGATTTTCAAAAGATTTCATAAGGAACAAAAACAAAGTTTTTCTCCTTTTTTTCGGGGGGGGGGGGGCATAAAATAAAACGGATTACTGGTTAGGATATGAGACGAATACAGATGAAGACAAAACATCAACACAGATGCCTTTCACGTCCGATGGAATTAGGTACATAATCGCCTTGGTTACGTTGTGTTTTTTTAAGCCGGAATTCCTCATACTCTATTTCATTCCTATACTTGACCATGTGTTGTTTAGACCTGTTCATCATCAAGGATTGTGGTGAACTATACAGAAAAGACTATTGTGGTAAAATATTTGGTAAATATATTTTAAGTTCAACAAAACTTTTTTTTTCAAAACTTCATTCAAGTTTTTCAATGACTGGATTTTTAATCTTTCCCTTGTAAAATGTTCTTTTTATATAAATGAGAGATTTTCATAACACAGTTCATTCAAGGTGTATTTATCAGGTCAAATATTTTTAAAATTTCAATAATTGCTGAGGTTAAAATACAGTTTGAAACATAATTATATATTTATCTGGCAATGCATAGAGTAATGGAATAGTATATTAAGAATACGGAGATTCGATTTAATTTGTCGCGCTACGGTTATTTTGTGCACATTTGTAGGCTAAGTAGGCCGGGATCTACAGTTTAACGTGGATTCCGAACCACGTGGTGGACCACGCATGTGGTACCAAAGGCCAGAGGGCTGGTCAATTGGCCACCAGGCTGCTAAGAATACAGAGAAGTGTGAGCACTAATGAGAAGTACTTAAGTATGGCATCCTCTTTATTTCTAATGATACTGGAATCGATTAAATATTTCAAAAAAGCACTACTTTTTTTAAAAATACACTAAAAAGTTATTTTTATAAATTAATAAGGAGTATAAAGTTTTGATACATTATACATCAAAAATGATTCTGGCACCGTTGAAATATGCGAATGTTCTTCATATTCATCGTGTATAAATAAAGCATACATCCTTTTTCAGTGTTATAGGAAACAAAAAAATATTTTTTTAAATTCGAGTCAAGTTGCTTCGTCTATAATAGTAATGTTTTTAAAAGCCTCTTTTGGCAGCATATGTAATTTCTGTCCAAAAAAAAATCCTGATTTAAAGTTCCTCCATCCAGAAATCTTATCGGATTACTTTTTAGTTTAAAAATGCATTACATTATTACACTAAGGTTTTATTTTTTATAAAATTTAAACCGTAAGTAAAACTATAAAAACGATATTTTAAATTTTTCTCACACAAATGCTAAAAATGAGAATAAAAAATTAAGTTTTTTAGAGCAAAATTTGGTCTATGGGGGAAAAAATGATACAGTCTACATAGTTCGTCAGGCTATGTATAGACTGTAGATTTGACTACAGTCCGTGTTTAAAAGATCTTATGGCACCATTGAAATAACGAGGCCTATATAACCAAAACTTAATCGACGATCGATCGTATTGCAAAATAATTAGAATGCATCACAACATAATTGATGTTTAAAAAAAATGTTTTTCCGGAATATATGGTTTATTTCATAAATTTTTGCATAATTTGTTGGTGCTATTAATCTTTTCTCATTTATCTTTGTATGCATCATTCGCAGCCCTCATTAGAATACATGTTACAGAATTCTTAAACGACTTATTAATTTTTGAAAGATAAAATAAAGAAAATATATATGTAAATGTAAAAGCATTTAACCGGATATAATGGGTATAAGAAGATGTTTTTAAATGAATTTCAGTGACTCTGGTATCTAAGGTAACTTTAAATATAAATAACTTTAGTATGTAAGGTGTTTTCAGTATATTTATTTTTATTTTTACATTTTTTTTATTGAAAATCTTTAAACACTGCTTTGTATTTATTATATCTGATTAGGATCAATTAGTAAATAATAAGAAAATATATAAATGTCTTTTTTAAGCAAAGAATGTTTTCAAATTATGGTGAAGATTTAAATCTTAAATAAACAGCTATTACAAATATATTCTACATTTAAAAATAGGAATTGGAATTTTAATAAATAATATTATACGTAAGTATTTCTGACACAAAAATTGATTCATATTAAATTAGAATTTTTTTTCCAAGGTAAAGGTTTCCTTCCTAAATATGAAATTTATTATTTATCAAGAATTATTCTACTATGAATTATCAGGAATATATACTTCCATGTTTATTTTAAAATATTTTATTGACAGAAATAAACTTTACTTTTGGATGCATTTCATTCTTATTTTCAATTTGAAACTTTGCTACAAATGAAATTACAAATATGCAAGATGAAATACATATGATACTACTTACGAAATGATATTACTATACATTACAAAAATTTTATTATTTAACATAAAAAAGCCAAGATATTGCTCGTATAAAATGTGTATACTAAGTTGAAAAATATAAATATTCATAATGCTGTTAATAAATATTTGTTTCTTAGAACAAAGCAATTTTACTATCATCAGTTATACTTAAGACTCCTTGATTTTATATAGTTTCTTATTTGAAAAGGCTTAACATTTTTAATAAGGCAAAGAAATATTTCTGAATTTAAAAAAATAACTATTATATTAGTAATTAAGAATTTTCTTACCTTAACTGCAGTCATATTTCCGCGACATAAAAACTAATAAAAATATGGCTTGTGTAAAAGTTTCCAATACATATTTTATAAATCAAACGCATGAAACAACTATTTATCTTGTTAGACAGTTATTAATGATTACATCAGAAAATACGGAAATGCAAAAGCAGTAGCGGATAGGTTGCACGTTTTCCTCTTCCGAAAGAGTCGTCCTCAAATAATGAGAAGCATTATCAAAATCGGAATATCCTTATCATAGTAAAATGAAAGCAAGTAGCATTTTATGGAATATTTTATGCAAATTTTTAAAAAAAATTCATAAAAAAAAACTGTAATCCGTTCAGCAAATTTCAACTTATCATGTGTGAATATTGGAGAACGGATGAATAAACTTAGGAATATACCAATGTTTAATAATGCACGAGATATATGAAGCAATTGATTGGAGTACTACAAGAATGACCAAATTTAAATAGCTATATGAATATAGCAATGTTGAATAGATCAAGAACTTCATGAAGAAGGAATTGTTCAAGAACCTCTAAAAGAATATACAAAAGTAAGATAAATGTCGTGGCAAATGAAGAATGAAGTACTTTAAATACTACAAGAAACGTTATCACATTCAATAGCCAAAAGAATGTATCAAAGTTTGAAAATATTAGTAATAAATAAAGAATGAAGTATTCTAAATCCTACAAGAAACGTAATCCCATTCAATAGCCAAGAAAATATATCAAAGTTCGAAAATTCTAGGCATAATTCTAGCATAGAATAATGAAGTATTCCAAATACAAAAAGAAGCACTATACAGCTCAATAGGCATGGGAAAATGCCAAAAGTGATGAATATGAAACTTCAAAAAGAAGGAATTGATGAACGTACTACGAGTACTTATAGCCATTGGATATACAAATGTTTAAAATCACAATCCAAAACGTAAAAGTGCTTCAAAACCATACTACAAAACATTATTCATGAATGAATCATTTCAAGAGCTGAGGAGCCCAAACTACCATTTTTCCGCCAAAATTTGCAAATTTGGAATATCACTTTATTTGCTTGCTGCACTTTTTGGATTGCGCCACGAAACCCTAACCAGGACAGCGCCATGTTCACGCATCATAAAAAAAATGCAATCAAAGAACACATTTTTTGACCATATAGAGGGTGTTAACCATATAGAGGGTTTCAAGTTATTAAAATAACTTATAATCCAACTTACTGATCTGGTTTTATTTAATAATTACTTTTTTCTTCCGAATATGTAAATGTGTTCGAATATCGTATTGAAACTTTTAATCTGGCAAAAAAATATATTATATTTTTTATATCAAATATCATTGAATTAGAACCCACATCTTTAACTTCTATTTCCTGAAATTTTTCTCGTAATTAAATAATTTTCAGCCAAAACGATCGCCAAAGAATTTCTAAAAACTCCGAGCAGTTCTTTGGCAATAAAGCTCCGACTTTCCGGTATTTATTTCCGTTTATTAAATTCGAACGCATTCAATTTTTTTTTATAACTTATTTGCTGAAAACGGCGAAAAAGAACTTGCGAAATTGATTTGATCATTTTTTTTCTTTTTTTTTTTTACATTTGTTTAAAGGTATACTGCGTAAGAGAAAATACAAAAATTTTTAATAATAAAAATTTATTTTTATAAATTACTTTCAACTATGCGAAAAAGTAAGAAAATAAATTTCATAATTCATCAATGACCATGTTCAGATATTTAATCTGACAAACATATTACGTTCCATTTCGATTGATGAAAAAAAAAGCCTATTTCATTGATTTTTTTAAAGCACTAGAAATATAAATGATTAATGAAAGATAATTAAAAAAAAATTCTCAAAATAAAATGAAATTTGTGCAAAAAAAAAAAAAAAAAAAAAAAAAAATGGTAATAAAATTAGAGTGCTAAAGATTTGATCAAAAAATATCCAAAACCACAAAAACAAAGATCTGAACTTTTATAGCAGTAATTATTTACTATGGTTACATGTCATGTTGGATATGCCAGATTTTTTTCCTGTATTATTTAACTGTTGTCCTTATGAAATGAAATCAAACAAAAGAATAAATTACTTCTTCTTCGTGTTTTAAATTAATTTCTGATATTAAATTTTATTTATTATATCGGAGTTTCATTTTCAAAATTTCAACAATTTTACATTTTTTAATGAAATACGATGATTAAGTATTTAATTTTGTGAGCAAACTTTGTACATTTACTTTGTTATTTTGTACAATTATAAATTTTGTAAACAGACTTTGTACAATTACCTTATTATTTTGTACAATTATAAATTTTGTAAACAGACTTTGTACAATTACTTTGTTATTTTGTACAATTATAAATTTTATAAACAAACAAACTTTTTTCCACAAAAGTATTAGTTACAAAAATAAAGAGGATTCTTTCATTATAATCTTTTTTTTTTTTTTTTTTTTTTTTTGGTTAAATTGAATCATTAAAGTAAACGATTAGCATAAAGTTTTCTCCTGATTCTAAAAATTTATTACAAAAATACCTTTTAAATGTAACGGTATCACTGGATAGATCTCTTTTGGCTAATTATAATAGCTTTAGCACAATAAGATTTTCATAATCACCGAAGAATTTGTGCTCATTTCTATATTTATGAAGAAAAAAAATGTATAACTTCTTCCCAACTCATGAGTGAAAACATACTTTCATAATTGTTCTCAAATGTTTGTGTATGGAAGGATAGCGCTGCTGATAATAGTCACCAACGCTGCTCTTAAATAACCTGTACACATTCCACAAAGATTTTGATTTTCTCAATTTTTCCAATATTTATTATTTTTAGAGATTTGTTTCAAAAAATTATTACTTTATTTCGATTAAATGGATATCATTTGTAGTCAAACAAAAATATTGGCACAAATTTTAACTACTCATAGGAATTTGCAACCCCAACTTTATATAGATCAATTAAAAACATATAATACAAAAAAAAATTTTTTAAGTCAATTCCTACTTTTTTTCACTATATTGCAGAAAATCCTTTATAAATTATTTTCATTCATTTTTTTAAGTTTATCTGTCGCCATCTATTGGTACATATATGCAACTTAAATCTAAAAAAAATTTAAATTTTTTAATTAAATTTAATTACTGAATTAATATTTGAAAAACTGTATTAAAATCAAGTGTCAACCACTACAAGTTCAAAAAAAAATGTATTTGAACTTAAGTGAATGAATAAAAGTATTTTATGAATGATTGAAAATTTGAACAAGATATATATAGGGAGAGTGTGAGCTAATAGAAGGAATTGAAAAAAAGAAACAGGTTGCCACATTTGGCGATTTTCTGCACGATTACGAATGTCAACCTTTTAATCGAAAAGTACCAAAAAAATATAAGTTTTCCCTTATTCTTAAATCTCCTTTCAATAAGTTACTAGCTTTCTATATGAATAAAAAGAAATATGTTATTCAATAAACCTCTGAAGCTATACCGTAATTTTAATTTTGAACTCTAATTTCTTGTGAACTTTTTAACTATTTATTGATATTGTTGTTTTTTAGGTATTTAATCTGCATATACCTACAAGTACTGTTTCTGAAACATGGTTAGATTAAGAGATTAGACATTAGCTAAGACGTGTTCCTTTGGTTATTACACGTGTGCTAGAAGAGTTTATAACCCACGGCATATATATCGACTCTATGATATATATAGATTTAGATGCATATAGATTTTATGACATGTATAATTAATTAAATGTGTATTTAATTTTCAATTCATTTTGTTCCACGATGCATGCGATTTTAAGATTTTCCAAGATGCACGCATTTTATGTTCCAAACTGCCATTCATAATTTACTTCTCCTGTAGTACCGTTAAAATTATATTTGAAGAATTTTCGAAATGACATAGCGTCAGATTTTTTTCAGTCCATATGAGTTTATTTTATGCCGTAAAAATAAAATAACTTTTAAACAGTTTTCTTAGTGTATATGATATATTTTTCCTTTTTATTTAAACTCTTCTTTAGAAAATTTGTTGATTACTATCATACATAATCTGCATTCGTTAAAATTATTTAAACTACATAAGTCTGTCATGCTTTATGAACAACTAAAATTAGTTAGTAAAATAATGGTAATTTAGAACAAAGTTAACGAGTTACTTCATCTAAAACAATAAACAATTTTTAATTTCTAAACTTGAGAGCTTAAAATATGGGTATATATTTGATTAATATAAAATATCATATAACGAAAATAAACCCAATCTTTAGATCTTCAATCTGAAAGTAAAGCCGGCATTACCATTTATCACTAAATAGTGCGAAAGCTCCTCATAATAAATCAAAGAAAGCGACTTGGTAATCTGATTCAACGATAGCCTGTTACGAACAAAATAGATTGACTCCTCCATCAATTACCTAATGAAAAGTATCAAATAAATTACCGCTAATCGGCTGTTTAGGCAAACAGCCAATTTCTTAAAAAATCTAAACTACTGGAACTTTTAATCAAACTCTCGAATCACTGTTCGTGAAGTTCCTTCAATTGATGAATGAAAAGCACTTCGCTGCGAAGCGTGAAAGTGCGGGAAAATGTGAATTAATGCTGTGCCAAGGAATCCGAAAATCAATACGAAAGGGGCCCCGTGGTACTTCAACCTCCAGAAGTAATAATTTAATCTGTTTCTCTCGCAGCTCATAAACAATGAGATTTGAACGGAATTCACGTTTGAGTTGTGTAATTACATTGAACGTGAAAATTAGAAAGGAATGAATGTGTTAGAAAAGCTTCAATTGTAATTGGCTGCCAAAATTTCTGAAGTTTAAAATCGTTTTATGAAAAGGTTTTGAAATAAAGACAAAGTGCATTTATTAAATATAAATTCAGAATCCAATATCACCATTGCTGTCTCCAAGTGCAAACACTGTTATTTGCTTTCATTTACCTTGTATTGCTTAGATTGTGGATGTTTCTTACCATATATATTGAAAAAAAATTATTAAAAACATCGCTATTTTTTTAGATTTAAATTTTATGTACTGAATCTAAACGTATGAAAAGCTACTTATCGAGTGAAATTATCTTTATAGTTATTTCTTAAAATAAAAGTTAGTTGTTAAATTTCTGATTCAATAACTATTTTATTTTATTGTACACATTGATAGTACAATGTTTGCAGTAGGGTTATGATTAAATTTCTCCTATTTAGAAAATTCTGCACATGAAATATTTCAGCAGATTAACATTATATTTTATATATATAGTTAGACTATACACCAGATCTGCTAAAGTAATCTCCAAAAGTAAAAATTAGTTAAAAAATGTCCGATAGAAGGCGCTGTGCAGCAGAATATGGGAAATTCAAAATTTGGAACACGAAATAAAAATAAGAATTCCAAGATTTATCGGTTTGTAATTAATGTATAATGTTTCAAGTACCTTCTGTGCAAGGCTATACGGTACTCCTGTTTGTGGAGATGGTACGCGTGCACTACTTGTACAGTACCAAATGTCTGTGATTGTGCAATTCTAGATGCAAGAAGTTCTCAACAACCTGCGAGTAATGGCTTTCTATTCTCTTCCAGGCTGAATTAATAATTTTCAGTTCTTTTCAAATCTCACTATCATGACTCTTTACACCTTCTTCAGACATTCGAACTCATGCCGACTCGACCATCGAAACTCATATTCTTTACATGAATTTCAACATGCTCATATGAAACTCATACAAAACATTCATATTGTTTTCATAGAACAGCTTTACCAATAAAGAACGTTCAACTCAACTAGCAAAGACTTCATTGTTACAGCTGGAATCATGGAAATGCATGCATTGCTTATACTCTCGATTAATACCTAGAGTGGTTCTGTACAAATGCCCTTCTAATTGTGTACAAAGATTTAGATATATTTATATATTATATAAGATGTTATTTTTATTTCTGTTTATCGATCTCATTCTTAAAAGTTTAAACTGTCGTGCTTATTCTGAGTTGACATTTCTTGTTTTGAGTGATACATAGCGCTCCGCTTTATTTTTGGAGATTTCTTTGGCGCATCTGGTGTATAATTTCTATAAAAATTATGGTGTCAACATGCTAACCTTATAGAACCAATGTGATATGAATGGCTTTTTAACAAGGCAAAAATATTAGGAGTTATTGCAAACAATAGTTACTGAATTTCCATATATTTCAGTCCATATGCAATTTGTGTTATTCCACCATGATGTTTCACCTTCTCAGAGTCAATGTGGAAATGGTGTCAATGCGTACCGTCTGTTAGAAAAATTTTGATTGCGCAAGATCATCGATTATAAAAGTAATGCGGAATGATCTTCGTGGTTAACTTATTTATCTCCTCTCAATTTTTATTCTTGTGGTGCTACCTAAAATACCAGATACACAGCTTGTCATTGTGCATTGTTAATAAGCTGCGAGATCGGGTAACCTACAGAACTTTGAAATGTTGCAAGAAGTTTATCAAAAAGTTCTACTCCAAAAGTGCTACCCAAGTTCTACCAAAAACATTATACCTCCAGTCCCATTCTTTCAAGTTCTACCCCGTTCTACCTACCTGCCTACCTACCCCAAAGTTCTATCAAAAACTTCTAATTCTACCCAAAAAAAGATATGCAAAGCAGTGGGCACTTAAATTAATGTAATTACTGAAATATAAAAATTCAAATGCATTACAATGTTTCAACTGCAGAATTTTCTAAATATAATTAACCTTCCCCTAACTACACTGCATTTTACGGAGTAACATTGTCGTTAATTAACTGGCATAAAAGATAGGAAATTTTGGTGAAGCTGGAAGATAAAGTAGAGAACAAGTAAAATTGCTTTGCTTGGGAAAAATTATTGTTTGTTTGAGATGTTGTGGTGTAAACTAAAGTTTGAATACGCAGGAAATTTTTGATGATTACGAAATTAATGTTGTAATATCAGATTTTTCTTGCCACCTCAAATGATAGTTATCTAGTTTATGTAGTGCTTAAGGCCATTTTGCTTTCATCGATAGACCAAATTTATATCAAACGACTCACTGATGGACGATGGACGTTTAGGTATAATTGCCCTATTATGCGTGTCTAAAATATGCGTGTCTAAATTAAATAATCTCTAACCTGATAGATTAGGTGCCAATGTGAATCAAGACGATAATGCACATTATATTAGTTGCCATCCAATCTCTTCATCTTTGAAAGCAGTTACTGCAATGGGTGCCCTAATCGGATCCGAACATTTGTCTCCTTTTAAGCTAACTCCGCACGTTACTACTACACCTCAGTTTGGTCTTGAAGATATTACCAGATATTTTTCTTGAAATCATAAAGTAAAAAAATGAAAGCAATTGTTATAAAGTAAATTTTTTGTGTGCCTATAGTGCTCCAACCCGGATAGACTTTTTTTCCAAGATGATATTTTGTCAAACTATCGACAATATTTTTATGTTATTACTTAAATGACTTTCTATGAATAATTGCTTCTAATAATTTTTTTCAATACACGCAAGCAGTTTAATTTAATTTATGAATACATCATAAACAATGAAGAAACAATACTTAAGAATACAAATAGATTTTTTCCTAAATAGCACCCTAAAATCCTTTCGTTTATTCTCCCACAAAACTTATATTTATCAGTATTATTGTTTTCTTTGTCACAGAGAAGAATTAATTTGGGATTTTAGGTATCAATTCACAATAATTTAAATGATTTCATTATGATGAAATATTTTTTAGTTCACTGTACACCAAAGCAATTTATTTCAGTTAAAATCTTATTTAATTGATAACTATCGATGTGACATTGGTTAATCGATTAATAATTATCGATATTAATGATTATCGATGTGAGATGCTTCTCAATCGTTGTCAAATCACTATTCAGTTCCTTCAATTATATGTTGTGTTTGCAGTAGAAGTCGCCAAGTGTATTCTGACCTGAGCGTTACGACTGAGCCACAAGTCGAGCTACTGTGTAGTCAATGTTAATATTAAATAAAAATATTAAAACATTTACTGACAGCACTTTTCTTCTTTTATTACAATATAAGAGAAGACATATACTACTGTTTCCAAAAAGTAAGGCCAATTTTTAATTTAAAATTCTCCTGTTTCGAAATCTGCCGGTAGGTAGATGGCCTTGACCCACCATGGGGCTGCTGCGCCAATGAAGAAGAAGAAGAATTATACAATGAAATGAATATATTGAGTGACCATTCAAAACTGATAAAATCATTAATTTTTGTTAATTTGCAATATTAAATTAATATTGTAAACATATTTAATAGCATTCGAATATAATTTTTCCTAACTCTAACCATGACTTTGTACTAAATAGCCACCAGGGAGATGTATTCTTGTTAAAAAATCTCTCTTAGAATTAAAACCCTTCTGTATATCAGCAAAATCTCAGATTAAATTTCACAGAATTAAAACAAATGTGTATTTTCCATTTCAAGTTGAAGAGAACCATTTTTAATTGGAGGAAATCTGAAGTTACTCTTTAGGTACAACACCCTTTTGAACAACCCTTTGAATTTATGCTCAGAAGGACACCTTCATTATAGCAGGCTCCTTCATCATTAAATAACTTAAATGTTTTAAAGTGAATAATAATACAATTGCGGATATAATCCTGAATTTAATTGATAAAGCAGTTTGTTTCATATGTTATTGAAAATGATAAGTTCTTTAAAAGTATTTTTAAGATATATCTTTAGTATATGTAAAAAAAGCAAGTGCTTTTATATTCCATTCCTAATGTCAACTTTTTATTTCCATAATATAAATGTTTATGTACCAGACAGAATAAAAAAATAATAAAATATTCGTGTAAATTAAATTTTTATAAAAAAAACAATATTTAATTGTACACGAGAGGACCATTTAAAACATCATTATTAAGATAAATACTGTTTAGAAGAACACTGATTCAAGTGGGAAAATTTCTTTCTTTTTTTAATTTTGAAATGGAAAAAAAGATTAAAAGAATTTCTGAAGCTCCGAAAAGTTTTTTTTTACATTATATTTGCACATGCTACAAAAAGAAAAGATACCGAGTAAAGAAGGAATATTTTAAAAAGAAAAAAGAAGGAAAATGAGAATTGATACATTTTATGATATCTCGTGAGATTTAAGCCATTCTTAGAACTAAAGAAAAGTCAGTGTTTTCAAAATTTGTGCTCTGTGGATTCTTTTCTTTTCTCCTTCCACTTGTTTTTGAAAAACTCTCATGAATGTAAAAAAGTAAAGCTATTTTTTATTCCCCATATGATCGTATTTTTTTTTCTTACACTTTTCATTTCAGTTCAGTTGAAAGAAGCACTTTGTAAACAATATTTACAGTGGGATAATAGTGACTTTTTATTATTACTCTAATCCTAACGTCTGAAAAATCTGTCCATGATTATAGATTTGTGCTTACTTTCTACTTTGATTTTATTTTTTTATTTTTTTGTACTTTTTATAAAAATATTGCTTCTGATAAAGAGCAAATATAAGACTTTTGTCTTTATTAAAGGACATCGAAGACTCTCTATTTTGATGTTTTAGTCAGTCAAAATAAGAATTCATTTAGTCAATCAAAATAAGAGTATCTATTTCATGTGTAATTGTAAATTTGCAAACCTGAAAATTCAAAAATTCCAGGCAATAGTTAAGAAGACGCAAATTTCTAATGTTATCGTTAAAGGTATCGTTAAAAATGACAGAGAAGAAATTAAAGCAGATTTTCTATATTACACTTTAGATAACTCTCAATTTACTACTTATCTGCTGTTCTGAAATCAAATGGCATAAGGTCCAAGTGCTCAACGTTCAAAAGACAACATTTTTGTGTTAAGAATTGTTGCAATAAGATATTGTAAATGTATTTAATATTCAGAAATAATCTTAAATAGTTTACGAAATATCAGAAAAATACTCTTTATTAACGAAGTATAAGGGAAAAGTAAGTTGTGAGACCAAGAATATGACTTTATCTAATGTAATTAATCCTTAGTAAGAAAAGGAGGGAAAAAAATAGGTCATCTCATGTCAACTTCATCTTTTCCCCTTATAAACTACCACCTTTTTGTATAAGAGGGTATAAGATGGCAGCTTACTAAGGTTGACGATAACTGAAAGTTTTTATGCATCAAAAAGAGAAAAAAAATTTAAATTCAAAAAGATCTATTTTAAATCGTAACAAAACTAGAAGTGCATTATATTATTAAAAGAAAATCGAATCCAAATTCGCTTTATACGAAACGCTAAGTATTTGAACTTTAATTTAAACGTATGCGTACTCTTGATGTTTTCTCACTTTAATTAGACTTGAAATTAGTTGGACTATTTATAAAGAAAAAACCTTGAAAATGAACATAAATAATTCTTTGGATGTCAGCAATAATAATAAAACTGCACAACATTAACTTTGTAATACATTATATAGTAAAGCAAAATACCTTTACAGAATTTATTAGTCGACCTCACTGTATGTATTAAACATGCAAACCTTTTCATTCACCATTTACCATTTAAAAGGCAAGAAAGTTATGTAGTGTATATAAAAGAAAGGAGAAACAAATCTTACTCAGTAATTTATGTCTGAAAATCACATCATGCGGTGTTACAGCATTATAATTTGCTAAATTTAATTTATTAGCGAAAACAATGATGAATGTGAAGGAAAAGTATTGATTAGATCAAAGATGTTCCATATTTTGTTTATCCTCCACAACGCTACAGAAACGTGTTGGCGCCCCATTGTGCACAGAAACAAATGTACCGGCACGATGCTGTTTGAAAGTCATTTGTCAAATTTGGCAACTATTTCTAAAACAAAAATGCAATAAATAATCCTATCGAGAAGTTGTGATATTTGCCAAGGACAATTTAAAAAGGGGCTATACCGGTCATGGCTATTTCAACCCAAACTTTCTTTTTTTTCTGAAGTGATGGATATTTGTATTTCTTGGATTGTCAACTGGCCACCCATGTATACTGCACAGGTTCAGGACATTTCTTCGGGAAAAATCTCTTCCTTGATAAATAGAATCTTTGATGGAATTGACACTATGAACGTATGAATGCAACGATATGACACGTATGAATGCAACGATAAACTTTACCGGACAAAGCATACTGTGTAAAATTTTTTATATTTTGAATAGGTAGAATAACATAAAAAGTCTTTTAACAACCTTTTAGACATCGTATTGGCAATTTTTTTCTTCGTTTTCATTTCAAAAATATGAATTAGAGGATGTTAACGATTGTTTCTAGTACATAAAATTTAATTGACATTTTTAATGATGATGTAATATTACTGTGGAGCTTATGTGTTATATAGCGTCTATAGAACCACTTATGTGATGTGTATTTAAGAAGCTGAAATGTCAAATTTAAAGTTCTTAATCATAATAAAAATTATTTAAATCACAGAAAAACGTAAACTTGTGCAACTTAATGAACTTAACTGAATTGTCATCACAGAAAATATGTATAAGGCGTTTGAACCAGATGGAGCGGATTTAGAAATAAGGCAAATACCATTGAAATGCTCTTTATATCTGCATTGATATATTAAATTTGTGGCCTGAAGAGTACCTTTCACAATTCAATTTCTTCTTGAAAGTAATCCTCTGTCATTCCAATGAAACAATAACAATGACATTTGGAATAATTTGTCATTTGGAATTTGATATTGTAAGTTATTGACCATTGACATTTGACACTGTTTCAACAGCAATGAAAAAATGTCAAATGACAAAAATAATTTATTAGGCTCGTGAATCAACGCACAAAATGATAAGTACGACAAAAACATTTAAACACTCCTCATTTAATTAAAAACAATATATTCAATAACTACCAACAACGAAACTATAAGATATCGCACATAAGATAACTATATTTTACAGTAAACATACGCAGTTTAATTAACTATATTTTAACCACTTTAATAGTAGTCTAAACGAGAAGCAATTCCCCCCACATTCCAAGTCCTAAAATAATCCATTTATCACACTAACTTTTAAAACGTTACTCTAAAACGATATTCTGGAAATAGCCTCAGCATAAATGTCTCTGCATTGTATGTATGGTCTGAGAGAGAAAGTA